>JAEKOY010000772.1:0-19457 GCA_021234595.1 Delia radicum | reverse complement strand
CTGCTGAAGTGCTGCTGCCTGACCAGACCACAGGGGTGCTGCGGTGCACACAGTGTCAACCGGTCTGTCCACAGTCAAACCCTCTTCCCCGGAATTTATATTGTGCGGCTGGCCAGAAGATATACACAATTCTCGTGACTACTTGGTAATGCCGATAAGAAGTTGCCTGTGACCGGGAGCGTCCCACCATAAACTCCAACCCGAAAACTACAAAAAGAAATCCTGCTACTCAATTTGCCTGCTCTCAGCTTTAATCAGTGTTGGAACCACATTCACGTAGAAAATTATATATTTTTTTTTTTTTTTTATACAGTGGAGACCCCGACATTAGAACCTCAATTTTTTTTAAACTAACCTCAAATTTACATACCTATAAAATTTTGAAAATTGCCAATTATAATAATTACTCTAATGGTTCAAAATAATTCAAAATATTTATTATAACAATTTAACAATATTATAAATAATTCAAAATTTGTATAAAAATTTATACAAATTCCAAAATATTACTAAGTAATATAAAACTCAATAATTTTACTAAAATTTTTTATACATACCAAAATTTATCTATACCAATTTACTAAAATAAATTTTTTTTTTTTCTATTTGTTTTGTAACGGGCTAGAGAAAAACCATAAATAATTACCCTACTCATTTGGATATCTCATTAATTATCATCCCATCAATTATCATCAATCATAACGACGATTTGAGCGCTCAACATCGGACGACGAAATCATGAAATTGCATTAATAAAAAAATCACCAATTACCATAAAATAAAACATAACCAGCTCATCCTATAAATCAGGATCCAAATAAGTAAGTCATTTTATTTAAATTATTATTATGGTTTTCTCTCAAGTTTGCGTAAAGTAATGTAACGTACAGAAAAGATAAGTAACGTAACGTCCAGCCAGTAAAGTAAGTCAAGTAACGTAACGTAAAGTAAGTCAAGTAACGTAACGTAACGTAAGCAATAACGTAACGTAAAAAGTAACGTAACCTCAAGTAAATGTACTCTTTAAAGTAAAATTACGAAATTTTAAGATCATTATTGATAAGTTAGACAATATGATGAAATATTGTAAACATTTGTATTCTTGAATGAATTTTGAATATAAACCATGGATTGTTAATGTTACTCTTTGAATTGGGTGGGATGCTGGGGTACTCGTATGTAGCTTATTGAATATCATGACCAATATATTAGGGGTTATTGTAAATTTGGTTGCGCAATAACCAAGGATAAGTCGGTGACTTATATGGGGAGGGCAAACCAAGGATTAAATAACATCTTTAAATCCTTATTTAAAGCAAGGCAAGTATCGTTTAATGAAGTTGAATCATACTGTAGGTTAGATATTGACATCTAATAAAATTTTGTTTATGGTTTTCTGGAGAAACGAACTCATAGCCAGGCTGTTTAATAGGCCAATTACCATCTTACGCCTTCTCTCTTTTCACTGTCAGTGGACAGTGGAGGCCACGAAACCGTAACAATGGCGCCCAACGGGATGTTGAATAGATTCCGGAAAAATATTTATTTTTCAACGGAAAACTTGTAAAATTTTTGTAAAAAGACCTAAGGACTACTTTTGATTGATTTTTTTTTTTTGTCAAGTGGTACATACAAATGATTTTGAAAATTTATTAATATAGTTTCTGCATTAGTACTGAAAAGTAACATGCAGGTTAACTTTTATTATAAAATATAATAAAATAATTTAAATTTTTCTTTAATATTCAGGAACGTAGTGGAGTTTAGTTTAGTAACTTGACCTGAGAGGCGATTGATTTAGCAAATGTACTAGCTAAAGTGATATTACATAGTTCTGATGTGTTTCATAATTTGTATGGTATCCCAACATTTATTAAACTATACTATGGAATCTTTTGTCGTTTGAACAATAGTGATATCACTAATAATTGCAAACGCGATTTTAAGTTTGTGTCACATGTTTGATAGTACGCAAGTATGTCGTATGTTTTCAGTCCAATTATTTCGTAACGCGAATTTTTGTTGTTGATGGCCTGCGATATATTTAAGATTACCACAAATGTTTTGTTAAGCTACATATGAGTGAATTACTAGCATCCATATACCCAATTTAGAATGAAATTTGTTTTAAAAAATTTTGATAATTTTTTTTTGAAATATAATTGACTTCAATAAGTTAATTTATATGACAAAGTGCATTTGATTTGATAAAATTTTTTATATTTAATTTTGTAAATTCTCTGATTTGAAAAAAATTTAGAATTTATAACAGCTGGAAACAAAATTTTTCGAATTGACGTTTACATGATAAAGTTTCATGAAGCGTAGTACTCGCTCAAATACTAGAGCACAGGAAAGCAATAGATCAACTACTCCGGTACCTTTTGAAGATTCTGAGTCTAACACTTCCGCTTTTTAGGATTTAGTGGATCTGATTCCGATACAATTGTAGAGACAGAAAGTGATATTAGTGAATTAGTAGAAAAATCAGCTGGATTATCTATAATTGTTAGTGACAAAATGACGGATGAACATGAGGAACAGGACAGGCGCAGGCAGCTGCTGCTTTAGAGCCAATAATTTCTCAACAGATTCAGACTGAAATGGCTTCTTTGGAGGAACGTCTGCTATCTAGATTATCAACTATGTTAGAGTCCCAAAGATTAAGTATTCCCAATTTTCCGCAGGACATGCCACCTATGAACCGACATTCTCGAGGTCGAGGTAGAAATCGAAATAGAATTCAGGTTACATTGGTAATCGTGGTTCTAGTAATCGTGTGTCGAATAATCGTTTAAATGTACAACAACCTACTGAATCAGTTCCTGAAAATTTGGAACAACACGACGATCTACCACCGATAGATAGGGGTTCTAGTCAAATTGAAGATTTACTGCGTAGGGTACAACTTAATGATTCAGATCGTAATGATTTCAAGCGACTTGAAATGCATCGTTGGAACATTTCTTTTTCTGGCGATGGTACAGGTTTGCGTGTAGATGAGTTTATTGTTCGGGTGGAACATATTGCGCTTTCGCAAAGATATTCTCTAGAAGAAGTTGCTCGTAATATTTATATACTTTTGAAAGGTTTAGCTGCATCTTGGTTTTTGGTTGGCTTTCTCGAAATCCAAATCCTTCATGGACTGAATTGCGAAGTCAGCTAAGGGATCATTTTCGTACTGCCGATACAGATTGTGACATTGAGCATACTATAATGAATAGGGCTCAAAGGTCTAATGAAACTTTTGATCAATTTTATCACGTGATCACTGAATTGAATTCTAGAATGGAAAATAGAAGATCTGATGCCGATTTAATTGAAATTTTGAAACGTAATGTTAATCCGAAAATGACTGTATTTATTCACAATTCTAGAACTCGAATTTTATCAGAATTTTTGATAGAATGTCGTCGCGCTGAAAGGGATATTGCTAAAGTTGAGGGAAGTATGAATAGAAATAGGCATAGAGTGAATGAGTTAAATTGGTTGACGAGATTATTACTCCCCTAGCTGAAGATTTACCCCAAGTCGATGCGATTTATACTAACGTCAAACGTGAAGGCCCAGATCATTCAAAATTAAAATGTTTCGATTGTAAGAAAATCGGTCATATTGCTATTAACTGTCAGGAAAAATCGAATAGAATATTCTGCTATCGTTGTGGCAAAGACAATTACGTCGTTTCAAATTGTGTTGATTGTAACGGAAAAAACGGCCGACAGAGTTGGGTATCCGGGATCCCAGACTCGTAGATCGCTCCCGGAATTGATTTGAATAATAAATTACCAGATCGTGACAAAATTAAAACCGGCTTTGACAAAATGGAGAAACCTGACTTAAAAATTTCACGCGCGATATTGATTGCAGTGATGTACTCCCAGATTTTCAAAATTCGTTTATAAATAAATGGAATTGGTATAATAAAATACGTAGTCGTATATTTAAAGAATTTGAAACACCTAAAATTAATAAGGCTTTGTCTTCGCGTATTTTAAAAACTCGGCAACGTCATAAAGATCTTAAATCCGAATACAAGTTAATCGTAAGTACCATTATTGGACCTGGTAAACAGGATTCAAGACCATATGCTCAGGTTGAACTATGGGGCAATGCCGTCTCGGGGTTGTTGGATAGTGGATCCGAGATAACTGTGTTAGGTTCGGGATCAGTTGAATTTCTTCGTGAAAACGACATTGACTTTCGGCCTTTGAAAGCTTCTGTTAGTGTTGCAAATGGTTCTCCTTCATCAATAATTGGTAGAACTCAAACGAAGATTACATATCAAGGTGAAACAAAAGATATTACGATTTATATTGCCCCAGGTTTAACACAATCATTATATTTAGGTTATGATTTCTTTAAACTTTTCGGATTAGACAAATTTTAGTTTCAGAGATTTCAACGCCTAATATGAATGCCGATACTAACGCTCATGAACTGAATACTAAACAGATAAGGATGGTCTCGAAAATGTTAAACAATTATTCCTTCTTTTTTCAAAATTAGGACTAGGGAAAACGCACCTCATTGAACATCATATTGATACGGGGTATGCGGACCCCTATTAAAAAGCGTCACTATCCGATATCTCCTGCTAAGGAGGCTCTTCTATATGAGGAATTGGATAGAATGCTTAAATTAGGTGTCATTGAGGAGAGTAATAGTCCCTGGTCTTCTCCTGTGGCGACTGTGGTTAAACCAGGGAAGACACGGGTCTGTTTGGATAGCAGGGGACCTCAACAAAGTGACAGTTAAGGATGCTTATCCAATTCCTCATATAGAGGGCTTACTATGCGTCTCTCCAGATCCATTTTTTATTTCTGCTATTGACTTGAAGGACGCCTTTTTGGCAGATTCCTCTGTCAAAGGCGTCCCCGAGAGAAAAACTGCTTTTACAGTTGCTGGTAGGCCACTCTATCAGTTACACTGTAATGCCATTTGGCCTATGTAACTCTCCACAAACTATGATGCGTTTGATGGATCTCGTAATTACGGGCTGAATTAAAGGAGCGAGTATTCGTATACTTGGACGATTTGCTTGTCTTTTCGCGATCATTTGAGGAACATCTAGTTTTGTTGGAGAGGGTGGCAAAGTGTCTTAGGTTGAGTGGTCTTACAATTAACTTGGAAAAATCTCGTTTTTGTATGAAGCAAGTGAATTACTTAGGTTTTTTAATTGGGAATGGTGTCATACAAACGACCGATTGAAAAAGTCAGCGCAATTAAAAGTTTTTTCAATTCCTAAAACGCCTAAGGAGGTACGCCGATTTCTCGGACTGGCTAATTACTATCGAAAATTTGTCAAGGATTTTTCCACTATAAGCGCTCCGTTGTCTGATCTGTTAAAGAAGAATAAAAAGTTTGAAATGACCGATAGTGCCCTTAAAATCCATTGAACAACTTAAAGAAGCTTTATGCCTCTGCACCTGTACTGGTGCATCCTAATTACTCCAAACCCTTCATAGTTCAATGTGACGCGTCATGTACTGGTATAGGGGCGGTTTTATGTCAGTTGGATGACGAAGGATTAGAAAGGCCCATATACTACCACTCTCAAAAGTGAATAAGGCCCAGCGCAATTACTCGGTGACCGAGTTAGAGTGTTTGGCTGCGGTATGTGCGGTGTTGAAAAAGTTTAGACCCTACATTGAGATGCTCCCTTTCAAAATCATCACCGACACGCAAGCCTGCGTTGGTTGATGGGACAGAGAGACCTCTCGGGTCGGTTAGCTCGTTGGAGCTTGTCGCTGGCTGCATATGATTTTGAAATAGAGCATCGCAAAGGTAGTGAACACATAGTACCGGACACTCTTTCTCGAGCATTTGCTGACGAGTTGGCCTCTATTCAGCTTTGTGTGTAGAAGTAGACCTGGAAGCTCCTGAGTTTGATGACGAAGACTATCAGGATCTTCGAAGGAACATTCAGGAAAATTCTGAAAGCGCTCCCTGGAGTCAAAACTGACGGAAAATTGTTTATAAAAAGACTGAATTCTCTAATGGCCAATGACGAAGGCGATACCCTTTCATGGAAGTTGTGGATACCCACTGGACTGACTGAGTCATTGATAGGTCGGCTCATGATCCTCCTCAGGCGTCACACGGGGGAATTCCAAAACGTCTGAGTAGGTTGCGGCAGAATCTATTATTGGCCCTCAGATGGCAAGTCAGGTGAGGAAGTTTATATCAAGTTGTGAGGTGTGCAAATCAACCAAGCCCCCTAATTTCATCACAAGACCACCAATGGGTAGTCAGAGCGTAGTAGAGAAACCCTCAGAAACTGTATGTGGATCTACTAGGACCGTATCCCCGCTCAAAGATGGGAAATTCATTTATTTTGGTGTGGCCTAGATCTCATTTTTCAAAAATTTGTTTTTGTGAGCCTTTGAGAAAAGCAGATAGACTTCTATTATAAGATTTTTGGAAAAACATGTGTTTTCAATTTTGGTGTCCCTGAGTCACTCCATAGCGACAATGGACGACAGTTCATTAGCAAGGAGATGAAGGAATTTTGTGAAAAGTATGCGGTTAGACAAATTTTTACTGGAGTGTATGCCCCACAAAGCAATGCGTCCGAACGAGTCAACCGCTCTATCGTGGCTGCAATCAGGTCTTATATAAATGGTGATCATTCCACTTGGGATGATCAGCTACATTCTATTGCATTATCTTTACGCAGCTCAGTACACTCCGCTATAAAAATGTCTCCGTTTTATGCACTGTTTGGTAGACAAATGGTCATTCATGGTTCTAGCTATCCTATTTTTACACAAGTTTAAACGCAGTAAGCGATGGTGAAATGGGATACTCTCAAAGCCAGATGCTATGAAACTTATTGACGAATCTGTGGTATGCAATTTAAAGAAGGCATATGATAAAGGCGCTAAAACGTACAATCTTCGTACTCGTAAGGTAGTTTATGTTCCGGGTCAGGAAATCTATCGTCGCAATTTTCAGCTTAGCGACTTTCGTAGGGTTTTTTAACGCCAAATTAGCGCCAAAGTATATCAAGGCTCCGGATTCACTCGAAGGTAGGTAACAACTTGTATCAACTGGAGGATCTGAAGGGAAAGATTTTAGGAGTATTCCATGGCAAAAGATCTCAGACCCTTGAGCCCGGCTTGCTAGTGTCGATTCGTGGGTCGAGCCACACTGGGATGTTTCATTTTGTTGGTGTTTAGGCAAGTTTCCCAAACTCTTTCCTATCTCTGGTTCTGGAAAGCCTTTGGTGTTGTTAGGGTCAGTACCACCCATACACATTTTTTTTTACGGTGTATGTTGTCGTTAGTGTGAATCGTCCCCTCTCGTGATCTGAACAGGTGGCAGCACAATTTTTTTTATTTTTTTTTGACAGTTCTCTTTTAACTTGCAAATTCTCGTACGACATGAATTGGCAAAATGGTGGAAGTCGGCCATTAAAGTTTGAGTTTGCAAGAAAGCGTGGACCCTCGTCTTCGGAGGAAAACGAAAATATAAGTGATATTTGTAAATTTCACTTGGAATAATATTCCCCTGAAGTAAACAGAAGGGAAAATTATAAATTATTGGAAGTTCCTGGCTGTTCTGGTAACAGAACCACCGCTTGTACCGCCACCAAACACTTTGGAAAGATTTTTTTTTACATTGGCACCACGAGGCTGTTAGCGTATTGCATAACACCGTCCTGCTTGAAGTGCTGCTGCCTGACCAGACCACAGGGGTTGCTGCGGTGCACACAGTGTCAACCGGTCTGTCCACAGTCAACCCTCTTCCCCGGAATTTATATTGTGCGGCTGGCCAGAAGATATACACAATTCTCGTGACTACTTGGTAATGCCGATAAGAAGTTGCCTGTGACCTGGAGCGTCCACCATAAACTCCAACCCGGAAACTACAAAAGAAATCCTGCTACTCAATTTGCCTGCTCTCAACTTTAATCAGTGTTGGAACCACATCACGTAGAAAATTTATATATTTTTTTTTTATTTTATTTTTATACAGTTGGAGACCCCGACATATTAGAACCTCAATTTTTTTTTAAACTAACCTCAAATTTACATTACCTATTAAATTTTTGAAAATTGCCAATTATAATAATTACTCTAATGGTTCAAAATAATTCAAAATTATTAACAATTATTATAAATAATTCAAAAATATTAACAATTATTATAAATAATTCAAAATTTGTATAAAAATTTATACAAATTCCAAAATATTACTAAGTAATATAAACTCAATAATTTTACTACAACTTTTTATGTATACCAAAATTTATCTATACCAATTTACTAAATAAATTTTCTTTTTTTTTCTATTTTGTTTTGTAACGGGCTAGAGAAAACACCATAAATAATTACCCTACTCATTTGGATATCTCATTAATTATCATCCCATCAATTATCATCAATCATAACGACGATTTTGATGCGCTCAACATCGGACGACGAAATCATGAAATTGCATTAATAAAAAAATCACCAATTACCATAAAAATACAACATAACCAGCTCATCCTATAAATCAGGATCCAAATAAGTAAGTCATTTTTATTTAAATTATTGTTATGGTTTTCTCTCAAGTTTGCGTAAAGTAATGTAACGTACAGAAAAGATAAGTAACGTAACGTCCAGCCAGTAAAGTAAGTCAAGTAACGTAACGTAAAGTAAGTCAAGTAACGTAACGTAACGTAAGCAAATAACGTAACGTAATAAAAGTAACGTAACCTCAAGTAAATGTACTCTTTAAAGTAAAATTACGAAATTTTAAGATCATTATTGATAAGTTAGACAATATGATGAAATATTGTAAACATTTGTATTCTTGAATGAATTTTGAATATAAAACCATGGATTGTTAATGTTACTCTTTTGAATTGGGTGGGATGCTGGGGTACTCGTATGTAGCTTATTGAATATCATGACCAATATATTAGGGGTTATTGTAAATTTGGTTGCGCAATAACCAAGGATAAGTCGGTGACTTATATGGGGAGGGCAAACCCAAGGATTAAATAACATCTTTTAAATCCTTATTTAAAGCAAGGCAAGTATCGTTTAATGAAGTTGAATCATACTGTAGGTTAGATATTGACATCTAATAAAATTTTGTTTATGGTTTTCTGGAGAAACGAACCCTCATAGCCAGGCTGTTTAATGGGCCAATTACCATCTTACGCCTTCTCTCTTTTCACTGTCAGTGGACAGTGGGAGGCCACTAAACCGTAACAAGATCTAGATTTCTACTAATTGGTTTAGAAACCCTTGAATTTCGTAGGTTACTGCAATCTGCTTTATTCGTTTTTGATATTATAAGTGGTGGTATTGATTGTTCTGAGTTGCTTTCCCGTATTAATTTTCATGTTCCACCAAGAAGATTAAGGTTTAATTCTATTTTTGATGTACCACTACATCGTACCAATTATGGGCTTAATAGCATTTTAACCCGTACTTTTATTCAAATGAATGAGATTAATAATAAACAGCTAATTACTTTTAAAGCAACAAATTGAGTTTTGGACATCAAAAACTAGCTTTAAACAACAAATATATTCCATAATGATGGATTTAGGTGTTTAAGTAAATAATGTAAATATTAAGATTATTATAAAATTGTTATATCATAGTCTGTAAGGATTTATGTATATATAGACTGAATAAATTGAATTGAATTGATTATATATGATTAATGTGTCCTCTTTCTAAATCTTTAATCCGTTTTTATATACCTTGTATCAATTAGGAAATATCCAGCCCCATATGTGCTGCGTATCCCTATTTTTACAAATTTCTTAACATTGGTATGGTGTATTGACCACTTTTTGGCCAATGAGTCAAACTTTCTATAGAAAAATAAAAACATTATTCGTCAATCTTGGTTTGACACATTTGAAATAAGCAACGCATATAAACAATAAAAAAGTTTAAGCATTGGATTGCACTATGACAACCTAGTTTTATAATGGTTAAAAGAAAAAAAAAACTTTTTGACCTACTTGAAAGAAAAACAATTAAATTGGATAAAAACGGCTTATAGGCCATATAATAAAAAATCTTTTTTTAAAAATTGTTAATAACTCTGGATACTCAGTGCAAAAAGGCGTAACAATTAACAATATTTGTTATAAACAAATGCAGCTATAGATATAGCAAACAATAAAGAAAACCTATCTGGTAGAAATTTAATAATTTTGTTCTAAACTTTCTTTATCGTTTTTCTCGCAAAATGTTTTTGATCGGTGCGGCTCTCCAATAATCAATCGACGTAAGTCGAAAGTGAAGTATTCAACAGAGAGAAAATACAAAAAAGAACAATTTTATTTACACACTAAATTTAAAATAAGGTTAAAACTTAAATATAAAATTAAACCCTAAAATTTAAAGTTAAGCCTAAAGTTAAAATTGAACTAATTAAAGTTAATGGCTGAAGTAAAATATTTAACACTAAATTTAAGTAAAAAAAAAAACTATTGAACTACACGTCCGCGAAAGTGTTAAAATTGACATTAAAAAAAAAAAAGAAAGAAGGGCCTAAAAGTGTAAACATACCTTACACTAAAATTTATTTAAATCTTAGTTTATAACGAATAATCTTAAAACGTAACCTAAAAAGATTAAATAAACCCAGTGTATATTTTTATAACGTTTAAAGGAACCCGCTATTTTTTTATTTCTTTATGATGCCTCAAAAAGATAGTAACTAAGAAGCCATCTTTTTCTTATTCCCCTAACCCGTAATTTATACACACGACTTGTTAATGCTCCTCAAATATTGTTAATGTGGTTTTTTTTCCGGAGAACCTGTGGGCCGTTCCAATTACACTGATATTTTTTGATGATAGCCATTCCATCGTCTGAAGGATTACATGTAATGTGGCATTGTCTTGTTGGAAAATGAATTTTTCTTCCTAGGTATTTTCAATAAATGGCACCAATTTCTCTTCTTATACTGTAATTTACTCCGAAGAATTCATTCGGGTAGTTTTAGAAATGCTAAATCAACCACACCGAACGACCGAAACAGAAAGTGACCCAAACTATTAAGGATCCGCCTCCTAAATTTTTTTTTGAGAAATATCGTGGTCCCTTATGTATTCTCTCCAATATTTGTTTTAAAACCATCTGCACCAACAAGATTGAATTTTTTTTTTTTCATCAGGAAAAAATCTTGCACCAACAAGATTGAATTTTTTTTCTCATCAGGAAAAATCACTATAAAAGAAATTGATGTTTAAACAGTTCATCCAACAACAGCGATTAGTGACCACCTTTCTCCAGTTGGTTGTAAACTCCTTTCAAGTCGAGCAGTTTTGTGGCGGGGTAGGTAATAACCTTGGCACAAACATTAGATTTTGGCGAGTAATTCCCTGGGAATCCTTTAAGAGCCTACTTATGGTTGATTTGGAACTCATTTATCTAATATCATCGATTATCTGGATTTAAACTCTTCATTGTGTTGCTGGCATAATTGATTATTCTACGCCGGGTCCCGATCAGTTTTTTTTTTTTTTTGGGACGCCATTTTTATTTTTACCATAAGCACTCGGATTATTTGTAAAATTTAAATAGGCTGAAATTTTCCCTTTTTCAAAATCACTTAAATATGCACCACGTCACGTGACATTTTATTGCAAATTTATCAAATTGCATTATATTATTATTAAATGCTTTTACGCCAAATTATCGGCTCATGATGACATACAAAGTTTCTCCATTCTTGTATGTTCTGTGCCATTGTCCTTAGTTTTGCCCATGAGAGCTGTTGGTCATATTGTCTAAGTTTTTCTAAACAAGCTGCGTCGCCAACTTCCCCTTTGGTCCTTCCTCGACTTCTTTGGCCTTGGGGGTTCCACTCGAGTACTTCTTGCCCTATGTCGTCAGTATGTTGCGCAATGTGTGGCCTAGCCATTTCCATCTTCGTTCTGGATTTCGACTTCTATTCGTTTTTGTTTGCATCTGCGGTATAACTCTTCGTTAGAGATCCAGTTGTTAGGCCCACCATATTCGAAGAATATATCGGAGGCATCTGTTTACGAAGCATTGCAACTTGTTGTTCATTTCTATTGAAGGCAGCCAAGTTTCACAACCGTAAAGCAGTACAGATTTTTACGTCTGTGTTAAATAGATGGATTTTGGTGCTTGTAGAGATAGAATTGGAGGGCCAAATGTTATACAATGCAGCAAAATCCCCTTTAGTCTTTTTCAGTACGTGCTCCGCCATCGGCTGTGCTACATTAACTGATTGTTCTTCCTGTTTGTTGCTCATATACTTTGTCTTGCCTATGTTGCTTTTTAAACCAACTGGATCAGCAATTCGGACTAAATCAAGTATTTTTGACTGCATATCAGATTTTCTACTTGAGAGGAGAACAATGTCATCTGCGTATACAAGGTCGTTGAAATGTTCCATTTGATGCCACGTTGAGGATGGTTGTCTATTGCGCTTATTAAGACTTCATCGATCACAATTAAAAACAAGAGTGGGGATAAAATACATCCTTGTCGTACTCCTGCCCGTAACATTTATTGCCTCTGACAATCGGTTATTATGCCGCATTCGACACTGAAAGTTTGTGTATTGCGACTTAATAAGATTACACAGCTTTGGCGGTATTCCCCTGTGTTGCATAGCTGCCCATATATTGTTGTGCCTTAAGCGGTCAAATGCCCCTTTCAAAGTCAATGAAAACTAGGTGTAAAGATTCATGCATCTCATTTATTTACTCCATTATTATACGTAAAGTTGTAATTTGATCTATGCAGCTTCTTTGGGGCCGGAAACCAGCTTGTTGTTTTCGTAAAGTTTTGTTGATTCGAAACGGTTAAGTATAATTTTGCAGAAAATTTTGAGACATCTGCACAGTAGCATAATTCCGCTCCAGTTATTGCAGGCTATCTTTTTTCGGAATTTTAACGATAACACCCTGTATCCAATCAGATGGAAATATTTCAGTTGTCCAAATTTGCTTGAAAAGTGGATATAGTATTTTAGAAGATTCAATGGGATTTGACGAAATGACTTCAATGTTTAATGTTTTAAAATTGCATAATAAACAAAAATCATTCTTTAATTTTTCGGATAAAGAAAAGTCGTGCCGGAAATCGATTAAAAATTATAACTGTGTTTATAAGGGGAAAAATTTGTGTTTTTCAATTTTGGAAAAAAAAAATTTTTGTCGAAATATTTTTTATTCTAGATGATAAATTTATCGATATAAAGATAAAATTATGTTTTAAAAAAGGTATAAAAATCCCAAATCGGTTAAGAACTAGCGTAGTGATAAAAATGCCCCAGGCTATTAATGTGTCAAATACCACTAGACCAAGATAGTTGAGCACACATTTGGTATTTTTAAATTGCATTTGAAATTTTTTTTGAATTTCAAATGGTACTTTCTAAATTACAATTAGAATTTTCTGAATATAATTTGAAAATTTGAAATTACATTTGTGATTTTCTGAAAATCAAATGCAATTTTGAAATTACATTTGTTATTTTCTGAACATCAAGTGAAATGGTGTAGAATGTCCAACTCTAATCTTGGAATACGTTTCTTGTTAGTAATGCTATACATACCTTGGATAACGCACCAGTTTGTTTATTAAGATGGAAGGCTAAATCTAGATTGTGTAAATGTAAAAAGACATTGGTGGCTATTTTTCGTATGGAATGATGAGCCACTTTGGCAAATACGGCATTACGCAGTTCATTTAAACCAGCAGCACTGGCACGAGCAATACCATCTAAAATTATTCAACTGATTTAAACTGTAATCTCAAAAACTATTATAATATCAGCCCTCGACTTACATCCAATTAACATGGCTGTGGCTGAAGTTAAAATTGCATCGGCTGGTGTAGCCATTGATAAAGTACCGATAGCATCAACAGCACCCTTAAATAAAAATGGCACACATACGGTAAGAACTTTAGAACCAGCTAATAAACCCAATGAAATGGCTACTCTAAAATAGAATATAAAATTTGTAAATTTATAAAATAATGAAAACAAATATTTTTTGTGATATTTTCGTATACCTTTTCCGAACCAATGGATCTTCTTTGGGCCATATGTATGCCATCATTACTTTTAGCATATCCTTGGATGTTACTTCGGGTGCATCTATTTTACCCAGAGAGTTACCCCCATTACCACCTCCTAGATGAATGTGACATTGTCGTTTTGGTTGTTGTAGTTGTAGCATATGTTGTGGCAATGTGTTTAACTGTTGGGCTGGACCTGCGGGGATTTACTATAATTCAACAAAGTAACATCCCTACAGGGGCCACGCAACACACAAGCATATAGTTAATTACAACAACAAAAGAAAAATAAAAACAAATTAAACCCATTTTATACTCTTGAATACGGCACTGTTCTGAATTTCACTTTTATATAACACTAAGGGCAACATTTTCGTATTCTGATGGTGTTTTCTTTTCTGGAAAAAAGTGTTGCCTTCTTAATGTGCAACGTTTTTCAAATTTTGCCCTCGCCCCATTAAAATGAAGCATTTTACAATCAGAATAGAACACAATTTCATCACATATTACATTTATTTAAACAAATCTGTTTTTAGTGTTGTTAAAGTTCGGGTTCGAATCCCAGCAAACTTTAAAAAAATTTAATTTTTTTTTAATAATTAATTTTTTGTTTTTTTAATTATTTAAAAAATTTGGATTTAGCTCCATACATTTTTTCAATTAAATTTTTTTTTATAATTTTGTTTGTAAGCGAATTTCAGATTAAAAAAAATATTAAATACTTACAAAAAGAAAAAATTAAAAAAAATAGCAAAAACAAATTAAAAAAAATCGTAAATTAAATTTAACAAAAAAAAAAAAAAAATATAAAATAATGTGATACCAATATGGGTTCGAACTCGGGATCTTCTATATCAGAAGCCAGCACACTACCACTCTGCTACCAAGGTGAGAGTTTTCTCGCCAAAAACTTTGCAATATATACACATGAGATTGATAAGCCAAAAAAACAAGGCAACATCCAACCCTGTAAATTTTTTGAGGGCAGAAAATGTTGCATTTTTGCCTTTTATAAGGCAACACTTTTAGAAACCAACACGGTACCCTCTTAGAGTGTTCACCTCATTTTAGAAAAGAACACGAATAAGGAAATTTAAGGCAAAGTGCAAAAAAAATGTGACATTTTGTCAGAAAAGAAAACGCTATGAGTCTTACATCGTTGTCTTATATTCAAACGGAGCTATCTACTGTCGTACAAGTGTTCAGGAGAGTGAACATATCGCTTAATTTGTTCAAATTAAATATATTTGCAAATCGAACTTCAGCAATATTAATTAAAAACTGCTACTGAAAACTACATGTAACTTTTTTTTTAATAATATGAACTTTTGTTTTTTTTCATTATTTATGGACAGTGCCGCCAATAGAAACATTTCTGTGACAATACTGCCATTGTCAGATGCATTAATTTAAACACATCTGCCAATGAAAAATAGTTTGCAATGTCTATCTGACAATGTCTTACAATGTACAGACAATGCTTTTTCTGACAATGTTGCAAGGCAAAAGTTATAAGTTCACACTGTTGTTAGACATTTTCTGAACATTTTTCTGACAATATTGTAAGATCTGACAAACAGTCTGTACATAGCTTTAGCTTCATTTTCACAATATCCCTTTAGCTACTAACTGGGAATTTAACTGACACATTTGTTGTTGCTTCCCAATAAATTTTCAATTTAACTGTTTGCTAAATCGATAATCGGGCCTTAGTAATAAACAGTACTGCAGATAGCTCAATCTAATTTTGCAAAAAAAAAAAAAAAACAGTGTTAGAATGATATTTTAAATTTGAAATTAATACCTTAGAAGACACTTACTTCAGTGTATATTTTGGCATTAAAATGTCATTTTCAAAAAAAATTTAGATAGCTCCGTTTGAATATAAGACTACAGTATTTTTTTATTTAATGTACTTAAAGCATATAACAAATCGTGTAATATCAATTAATTCATTTTCAGAAAAATCAAATTCGATAGAAGTTATTCAAATTTATTATCAAAAAAGTCTGGGTTTAATGCTTTGTATAAAATGGGTTTAATTAGGTAAAACGAATTTTTGGTTAATATTTTTACAAGAAAAACAAATTTGATATTCAACGAACAATTACTGCTGTATTCATAACTAAAAAAAAAAAATTGAGTGTTTAAAATGTAAGCATTTCTACTTATGAATATGGCAGTTAGATTTTAAGTTATTGTTAAAAATTGGTTTATTTAATAAAATACAAATGGAAAAACAAATCAAACGAAAAAAAGGTAAAAAACAAACTCCAAATTTTCAATGATTGATGGAGACAGGTGAGAACACATTATACATTAGCTGCACTCAAAAAAGTTTGACAGTAGATTCTACTAACAAGAAAACTACACAGTGGCGAATCCGCAGATTTAATGAGATACATTGGACACATTGGATGTGTTGTTGAGGACAAAAAATATTAGACAAGTATTTTTTATGTGCGCAATCGCACGTTTAGGGGTTAAAAATGGGCGTCAAATATTACAAAAGTTTTGTATGCAAACATGTCTGAAATTTAAATATCTTTGTAAGCAGTATTGAAGTGCTGGACAAAACAAAAATTTTGATATGAAAACATGTCTGAAACTTTAGAAATTTAGATAACTTTGTACGCAGTATTGAAGTGCTGGAGGAAAACAATGGTTTAAACCCATATTGTCTATTCTGTGTGCCCAGGTTTTGCCACTTATTTGATATATTTAAAATATGTGTTATAAAAGCTCATCGGAAAAAGTCGTGTTAAAGCCGAACGATTATGAAAATTGAAAAAAGCCCAGGCACCTTCTTTATAAAATTAAATAAGCATTATTATACACTCAAAAAAGTTTCACAGTTACTACATGGCAGTTGTTTGTGTAGTAATCAGTAGTAGGTTTTTAACTGCAATTGCAGTTGTTTTTCTCTGAAAAATTACAAAACAACAATTTTGATAGTTATTTAAAAAAACAACTGAAGAAAACTGCTGTAGAGGAATTTTGCAGTAAACTTCTTGCGGGAAAAAAAGGGTTAAGTTGGGAATTGGGACATGTCCCGTGATAAGTGAAAACAGGGCCGGTCCCTAAAGTACCTATCACGTAAAAGGTAAAAAGAGGACCGGTTTCTAAAGTGCCTACCACATGACCGGTTTTAAGTCTCTATCAAGTGATGGTTCTGAAAGTACCAGTCCTGTGATAGGTGAAAGCAGGATCGATTCTTAAAGTATATATCACGTTATCGGTATAAAAGTCTACATCACGTAATGGGTCTGAAAGTACTAGTCCCGTGGTAGGTGAAAACAGTACCGGTTCCTAAGGTTCCTAAAGTACTTATCACGTTAACGGTTTGAAAGTGTCTTTCACGTGACTAGTCTGAATAGGTGCAACATATGACAGGTTTTGAAGTACCTATCATTGGGCCGGTTTTAAAGTATCTATTAGGGAAATTTATCAAGGGAGAACACCGAGGGATCAAAAAAAAAAATAGATAAAGAACAAAGAGTGGTTATTTCAGTGATTTGTTCTTTTGCGTTGGTTCTGTGATATGTTAGCGTCAGTCCTGTGACATGTTATTTGGTTTTAGTTGTGTGACATGTTATTTTATACCGGTTCTGTGACATGTCACATATGGCCCCCTCCAAGGACAAGCCCATTTGAAAGTGACAGGTCACTTTCATGTAAAAACCCGGTTCCGTTACCGGAGCCTAGCGCTATGAACTGGTCACGTGACGTGTCCTGTGATAGGTCCATTTCCGCTGGGCATTTAATTTAAGTTAGTTATTTAAGAAGATTATAACGAGTTTTTAAGAAATGTCGTTTAGTTTATTTTGTTCCCTACGGACAATGAGGAGTCATTTGCCCTTAATGGACATATCCCGGGACTGGTTAAACCAGGACTTTTTATGTAACTGGTATAATTGCCATTACTGTGGGTTAAATTATGTAAATTATATTTAATGAACTGGTCATATGACCGTGAAAAGGAGATACACCACTTAACAAGCACAGTCAGCTTTTTTTATCGGCGCAATGTTTTAGAAACGATTTTATTTACTTTTTATACTACATTTGCACTACAGCTAAAACAAGTAATTTTTGAAAATTATTTACACATATTTACTTTTCAAATTCCAAAAAAAAAATTATTTTGAAAAAACCAAACGATTTCAAATACTACTAGTTTTCAGTTATAACACGTTAAGTATCATTTTATTTTTATACATATATTTTTTATAGCTATGAAACATCCTGTATAAGTATATGGGTTTAGCTTTCCGCGTGTGTGAAAATGTTGTTGAAGGGTGTTATTTTTTCTATCACATATTTCAATTTCATCCAAATTGACTTTTCTAATATTGTATGACATTCGTTAAGTTAAACGATAGAAAAAGTCTTTCAGTTTAAAAATTTGTACTCTAACGAAAAAGGATAAATTGCAATTAAAAAGAAATTTTAACTACTTTTCAAGCTTACAAAACTAAAATTAAAAACTTACAAGCCATGAACAAAAAAAAATCCAAAATGTTTAGCTTACTCGTTTACAAACCCATAAATCATTTTTTTTAATTAACTATTTTTTTTTTAATTAAGAAAGGATATATTGGCGCAAAGGGTTTTAAATATTTGTTTACTCCGTTTATACTTAATGTAAAAATTTAAAGAAGTTCTAGAGATGATAATAAATTGAATTACCTTGCGGCGCCTTCTTAATAAAAACTCCATCCAATAATTAGTACCCGGCGTAGGGGTAAATGGTGTTATTTCTTGTTTGATTTTGAAGAAGAGCCATCGTCCACATTTGTAACGGTGGTGCGGCATGATGTTAGCTAAATAAGATAAATATTTATGAAATGAGAAGTAGGAATAAAACACAGTTAGTTCTATATAAAAATACAATTTTATATTTATTACTTCAATCAATTTTCTTGTATTCTAAATAAACAATCATTTAAATATTCCAAACATTCTTGTAAATAAGATATACAAACTAACGCTGATTTACTTAAATTATTTCTGGACTTTAAAGTTTGAACAAATTGTTGATATTCATTTATTTTAAATTTTTAATAAAATTTCAGCTTCTCTATTAACATTAATAAATTATCAACCGAACCAAATGCTACCTGATTTAAAATATTAGGAAAAAACTTTCCTCCTTGAATAGCAAGTGTAGGACAATATGAAGATATGGGATATACCTTCATTTTTATGAACAACATTTGTTCGTGAAGATTGTGATCTCTAATAAATTTAAATTTATTTTATGAAATATTAAGCCTTTAAAAGACTTATCATTATGCAAACAATTTCAATATCATTAAGAGAAAATTCAAAATAATCATTACATTGGAGGGTATTATAAAAACCATATTCTGTTAACAATTTCAAATTACTTAAAGCTCCATAACTAATGAAAATCTGTTCATAAGGTTTAATTTT
>JAEKOY010000771.1:0-19467 GCA_021234595.1 Delia radicum | reverse complement strand
CCAAAAAAACTTTTCCAAAAAGATACAATTTCCAAACAAAAAAGAAAATAAATAACTTTTTCTAAAAAAATACCAATTTCAAAACTGATACATAAAGATACTAAGAACTGTAATTTTTCCGCAAAAATACTTTTTCCTAAAAAAATTTCCATTTTCCACCTAAAGTATCTTCCACAAAAAAAAAAAAAAGTGGTCTTCCAAAAAAAGTACCCAAAAATATATAATTTTTCTAAAAATGTACCAATTTCCAAACAATACTTTTTCCAAAAATAGTACTTTTCAAAAAAATAAACATCCATTTTTCAAAAAAAAAATAAAATAGCGAAAATTTGTTTAGCTTTTTCTAAAAAAAAAGTACCAAAAAAAATTTACTTTTTCTAAAAAAGTACCATCTTCAAAAAATACCCGAAAAAATACATTTTTCAAAATTAATTACAGTTTGAAAAAATTTCTTTTTCCAAAAAAATTTTATAATATTTGAAGTGCAATTTTTTCCAATTTTTTTTTTTTTTGTATTTAAAATTAAAAAAAATTAAAAAACAAACACTCAATGAAAAAAGTTCCCGGTTCAACGAATGTCAAACTTTCACACTGAAGTAACGCTATACGGACAAGTCGAACGAAAATAAAAAATATATCAATTTAAAAAATATAAATATAATTGCCATAGTTTTGTTTTTTATTTCGTTTTGTTGTTAACGAATATATCTCGATTTAACCGAACACCCTGACGTCTGTAATTCGTTTAACCAAATGCTACAAAATTTTCTACAAATATAATTTTGTTATAATTACGTTCTAATTTTCTACACTTTTTCCCCGTCAAAAACTTAATTTTAATTGGTTTTTTACACTTATCGTGTTAAACTCTTAGACTACAAATAGAGGTTAAAATATTTCGTGTATATTTTTTTTTTCATATTAATGTTATAAATAATCTATATATATAAAGAAGTGGGTGAGTGACTGACTCAAAATCGCCCAGCCTAGACCCCTGGACCTGGGAACTTGAAATAAACAACGGAGAGTGCGAAAAAGTGGAAAAGTCCTCCGTTTTTGCAAAATAAGTAACGGCATTTTAAAAAGTAACCGTTACTTTTGTATCAAATAAAAGTAACGTTTTTTTAAAGTAAAGACTTAGTCAAAAACTAACGGTTTTTGTTTTTTAAGTAACGACATTTTTCGAAAAAATAACGGGTTTAAAAAAGTAAACTGTTGTTTAAAAAAAATAGCGGTTTTTAAAAAAATTTAATGAGTTTTTTTTTTTTAAGTAACTGTACTTTTCAAAAAAAGAACGGGTTTTTTAAAACAAAAAGAAATGTTTTTTTTAAAAAAAGGAACGTTTTTTTTTTAAAGTAGTTTTTTTTCAAAAATTAACGGTTTTTTTTTATAAGTAATGGTACTTTTCAAAAGAATAACGGGTTTAAAAAGTTTTTTTCACAATATGGAACTTTTTTTTTTTTAAAGTAACAGAAGTTTTCACATGTCTATCTATTTATATAAAAGAGTAGTGTGAGAGACTGAGGGACTCAACATCGCCCATCCTAGCACCTGCTCCTAGAAACTTTAAATTTGGCATATAGGTTCCTCCTGGGAAGGTGACCTCCACTAAGACGGGATTTTTTATATTGCATCGGAGATGTCCAAAAAGTTAGAAACTGTGCCAAATAACCGAAAAATTGGTATACAGTTTCCTCCTGGAAAGAAGAATTCGAATAAGACGGAATTTTTTGATATTCCAACGGAGATGGCCAAAAAGTATTCAGAAAATAAATATCTTATTCCAAAAAAATATCGTTTTCCAAAAAAAATACTTTTTCAAAACAAAAAATATTTTTTCCCACAAAAAAATACTTTTTTAAAATCAAGTGCTTTTACCAAAAAAAGGACTTTTCACGCACAAGGTGCGTTTACCAGAAAAAGACTTTTTTCAAAAAAAAATGCTTTTACAAAAAAAAAGTACTTTTGACAAAAAAAAAAATACTTTTTCAAAAAAAAGTTTAAGTGTTTTTTCCGAAAAAGTCCTTTTAAAAAAAAAAAAACATTTTCAAAAACAAAGGTCTTTTTCCAAATAGCAAATTTTCCATAAAAAACTGATTTTACCAACAAAAAAAATAATGCTTTTTTCAAAAAAAAAACTACATACTATTCTAAAAAGTAATTTTATTTTTTTTTTTGATAACAAATTTTTAAAAAAATCTAAAAAACTGTAAGGTTGTAAAAGTTTGAAGAATACATATAACAATTTTCATGTTATATTAATTTTCATGATCATGGCACTATGGGTTATTTCCAAACAGTTCTTCAAACAAAAAAGTATTTACTAATTAAACATGGCAAAAATGAAGACCTCCACTAAAATGGGATCTTTAATATATTACTGGAAGACGTAGAAACGAGTAAGAGTCCAATTTTACGATCATTGGCCAAAAAGTAGAAATATAGGTTTTCTGTGATGTGGGCTAATACACTGAAAATGCACTTATTGAATTTTCCACTAAAAACGTGGTATTACGGGGATTTAAAATTTTAAGAAGTGCTCATCTTAATCAAAATGTTAAGCTTAATCTGAAACTTAAAACGTAAGTTGTTTCAAACCTTATTTTTCGTAAAGCAATTTTAATCTAAGTTGAAAAAAAAAAAACAAAATTATACTTTTCGAAAAAGAGGTTAAGGAAAATGTTATTCAGATTTAAAAGCACATACAACTTCACTGACGTTTTGGAGTTCAAAAACCTATACTCAATCTCAATATATCTGTTCGCTCAACAGAAAATTTATTACGTTTTAACAAAATGTATTTCTTTTTTTTGGCTCAGAAAAAGTATTTTTGTTAATTTTTACAATTTTTAATTAAAGTACAAAATAAGTACATCTACAGTCTTATTTCTAATTCTAATTTACACACAATTTGTATTCAAGCTAAAAACAATGCTACATTGATGTGAAATATAATAATAAAATATAAAATTATTTGCATCATTACATTTTAGTTTTGGGCTCTTTGTTGGAGGTTAAGGGTAGCGGAAGCTTTCCCAGACCTGGTTCATATTTATTTAGAACATTTGTGGATACTCCGAAGAAGAAACGAAAATTTTTGTCCGTTTTATAAAATAGAATATTTTTTGGAAAAAAATTACGAGGTTATGGTCCCCACCAAAGTCCAATTTCGGATAGAGATGTCATTAGCACTGGCGTATGGTGAAGCTAGGAGTAATACAAATCCATTTTGCTTCAACTTTCTCAGTTTTCAAGCTATGGGTCATATTCTTAAATCAGAAAAGAAAAAATTGGGCCGTCATGAAAACTTCAGATAAGCTGATGGCGCCATACCATATTTTAACAATAAATTTTAACAAATAAATTCTGGAAAATAGTTTTGAATAATAACACTCAAAAATGGTGAAAAATAACACTCAAAAATGGTTAAACCACTGGAAATTTTTACTATTTTGACTATTTTGTTAAATAAAATTAACTTAAATCTATGCTTAAGTCAGTTTTTAAATACAAAATGGGTTCAAAAATAGTCAACTCGATTTTTAAAACACATTTAATAGATTTTTTTATGTTTATTGTTTTGGAAATACATGGAATTTTGTTCTAAAATTTTAGTATAACAGTTTTTGTGAAAAAGTTTCTACTATCGATTTACGCAAAAAAAAAATCGAAATCTAGAAGGCTCAGTATGAAGATGTCCTCTTAAAATTGAAAAGTGAAAAATTTAAAAAATAAATTTAGGATCGGGTGATAAAAATCGTCTAGGACCAAATTTTGTTTACAGATTCCAAAATTTCGTGCTTTTGTGTTCATTGGTTGCCCAGGACCAAATATTTTTTTAAAGTTTCCTAATTTCATGATTTTGTGTTCATTTGTTTAAAAGAGTAAATAATTTTGCTGCAATTGAAACCTACAAGTTTTAAGTGAATATGTAAATTTCTTTCAGACTTGTATAGAGTACCACTTACCACCTTTTGCTCTTTTTTATACAAATAACTTCTGAATATTTAAAATCTTCTATATCTTAAAAATCCTAGACGCCGTTAACTGTAGTTTTTAATATCGGAATATATTAAGATTTCTTCTTTTAATAATTAAACATTAAAATAGTTTGCTTTATTCCAAGTTCCTAGCTCCAGTGGTTTGAACTTTGTGATTAATGGCCATTTATCCCTTTTGAGCTCTATATTACCATGGTTTTATGAAAATTCCAAAAAGTTTTTCTTCAGTGAATTACCTAAAGTGTTTTGGACAAAAGGAGACTTTTTCCCGTAAACATTTCCAAAAAGCCCATCTTAGGGGATGTATATGCGAGGGGATGAACCTACATGCCAAATTTCAAGTTCCTAGCTGCAGCGGCTTGGTCATGGTGATTGAGGGGACATTTTTTTCTTTGTACCACATTTTCATTGAGTTTTTTAAGAAGAACTTTAAGCAAAACACTTTTTATTTTTTTTGTGCAACCTTATAATTATTTCCAAAAATCATGTTTCCGAGAATTGTGTCTACACCGGAGACGGAACCTTCATACCAAATTTAACCCATGCGGTTAAAGCTGGGAGATTAGGCGGCACTTATTAACATTTTAACCACACTTTAACTATGTTATTATTTTAAAAAGTAGTTAATTAGTCTGTACATCAAGGAACACATATTTTATACTAGCGGACAATGCCCACAAGGTTGTTAGTGTAGATAAGACGTTTTTTTTTTTTCGTTAAAGTTCAAAATGTAATTTTTATTGGACAATACAATAAAGTATTACCTGTTTTGTTTTACAGATTTGCAGAAATTTTTTACTCAGCGAAGCCTGCTTCGGACATACCACAGAGTAAAAAACCCCTAAGTCCGGCCGCAGGCCGGCTACGCAGAAAAACTTTAATATTCACTATTTTTTACTGTGTCGGAATACATTAAAAAGAAAATGATTTCCTGTTTTAATTATTTTGTTTAACTATTGCGAAAAGATGTTTTAAATTTTAAGCATAAAGCAATTGTACATGTCATTAAGAGAACACTTTTTCCCTTTAAATCTCTATTTATGACAAGTTTTGATCAGAAAAGCAAAAAATATATCTTAAGTGAACTACGATATAATTACCTAATGGTTTTGGTTATGAGATTGACCGTTTTTGGTCCTCTATTGGTTGATGTCTACGCTTAAGGAAGTACCTACATGTCAAATCTCAAGTACCTAGCTCCTACGATTTGAGCCGGGCTATTAACGGACACTTTCCCTTTTTTAACCCCATTTTTACAAGTTTTAATTAGAAGTTCAAAGAAACACATATTTTAAAGGTCAGATTTGTAGCCAAATGTTAGTTGGCAGAATATTAAAAGGGAGATTTTGCCACCCACCTTATGGAATTTCAAAATATAAATTTCTTCTTAGATAATATCTGTGCCGGACGAGGAACCTTCAAGCCAAATTTTAAGTTCCTTACTCCAGCGGTTTAAGCTTTGTGATTAATCCCAATTTTTCTTATTTAACCCCAGTGATTTTGGTGAGTTCCAAAAAATTTTTGGAACAGAAGGAGACTTCATCCTTTTTGTCCGTCCCCTGAAAAGTTTACAAAAACCCCTCCTTAGTGGATGTCTAATTTAATCCAAATTTCAAGTTCAATATTTTTTACAATGTTTACCACGAGATTATTTGAAATTCTCTCCGATAAGTTAGCCTATAACTCAGGACATACATATTATAAAATTTAGATTTCTGGACAAAAGGGTTTGGGCAGTAAATCAAGACGAAACCTTTTCACTGTTTGCTCCAGTACGTAAACATTTCCAATAATCCCATATTTGTGGATATCTACGCCAGAGCAGGAACATACATGCCAAATTTCAAAATCAAGCGGTTTGGGCTGAGTGATTAAGCGAACATTTGTTTTTGTGCCACATTTTTATCAAGTTTTATTTTAAATTCCTAAAGGTATATTTTAAGTGCTTTAGCCCATAAAATATTGGCTAATACACTTGATATTTCAGATTTTTAGCCGAAGGGGTTTAAGCAGGACGATGAGGGGAAGACTTTCTATATTTTTGTGACACACACTAACAATTTCCTAAAATCGTGATTAGTTGTATATGATGGAGAAGGAACCTAAATGACAAATTCCAAATTCCAAGCTCCAGCGGTTTAGGCAGCGTAAATAGGCGGTACTAATTTCCTTTTGAATACCATTTTTACTATGTTTTTATTGTATATTTTAGAAATTATCTTTTCAGTAAGACCATATACCAATGAACACATGAGTTATGGTAACGGGCAAGCCCACTAGGTTGTTATCATAGATAACACCTTGCTTGGCCTTAAAGTTTAAAATGTAATTTTTATTGGACAACGGAATAAAGTATTATTTTTTTATTTTACAGCCTTCCATAAATGTTTTACTCAGCGAAGCCGGCTTTGGACATACCACAGAATAGAAAAATAATAAACATTGCCGCAGTCCGTCTACGCAGAAATACTGTAATATTCACACAATATTATTTTGAAAAACGATCTTATAACTACGTAAGACATAGCTCCCATTTTTATTTAAGGGTTAAGACAGAAATATTTTCATTCGTAGTCCCAAAATTTGAAATGGGGATAATGCCATTCCATATTACATTGTAAACTTTAAGGAAAAACAATGTCGTCCCCACGCTAACAATGCAGCGGGGATACTCGCTATTAGTAATACAAGTACATCTTAATCCGCTATGGTTCGGACCGAGAGGGCTCATCCTACGTCTTGAGGATGAGCCCTCTCGGTCGGTTATAGTGGGTAACTGTTCGTAAAAAAAACTTTAGAAATTTTTTAATATGTAATAAAAAAAAGAATCGATAGAATGTGGATTTATTACAATTTCATTAATTATCAAAGGTTACTAATCATAAACATAAATGTTTTTATACAAACAAAAACGAATTAAAATTATTAATTATATGTAAATAAAATCCAAACACAAACTACATTTTTATGAAGCTTCAAACGCCTTCAGCTAGAGTTTACAGGCAAGGATCTGGATCTGTGATCAACAGCACATGAATTCTGTATAATATTCCATGTTGGTCATTATATATTCATTTATTCAGAACTACACGCAGAAAAAAGAGCATCGTTTTATAATAGTTTAAGAGCATCATATTCGTAGCAATCATATTATTATCCTAAATGACAATCAGCTTCAATCATACTTTTTCTCTGCGTGTAGGTGCACTCCGGGCAAGCCCGGCTTTAGCCGGCTTGTTGTATATAAAATATCAAAAAATTTTATGAAAATTGAAGATAGCATTGACCTCAGTTCAGATCATTCTCCAATACTTCTTACGCTAAGTGACAATATAATAACAATAGAAAATCCACCAGTACTCTACAACAAGCACACAGATTGGAGTTACTTCAGATCAAACCTAAATAATATTCACGTTCCAGAGTGTATTAACTCGATTGAAGAATTAGAATGTTCAACTTTATCTTTTACAGAAAATATTCAAAATGCTGCATGGATAAGCACACCAACTATTAAAACGAAAAACTTTGGATTTAACTACCCCAAAGAGATCAAAATTATGCTGGAAAACAAGCGAAAACTTAGAAAAAAATGGCATATGACCCGATCACCAGCTGACAAAAACAACTTTAATAGAGCTTCTCAACAATTAAAAAGAATGCTTAAGGACATACAAAATGAAACAATGCACAAACACCTTCAAAACCTATCATACGATAGACAAGATAATTATTCCCTATGGAAAGCAACAAAACGTTTAGTTCAACCAATAAACCAATCATACCCACTTAAAACACCAGATGGAAAATGGGCAAGGTCAGATTACGATAAAGCTCTTCTCTTTTCTAATTATCTAGAAACTGTTTTTAAACCCAATGAACCCATTGCTACTATAAATATAGCATCACATTCATCTCCAGAACATACCGCAACAAATCAAAATCCGATAACAGCAAGCGAAGTTAAACGAGAAATTTCAAGATTTAAAAATAAGAAGGCTCCAGGATATGATTTAATAACCGCTGAAGTCTTAAAACAAATTCCATATAAGGCTGTTGTTTTGCTAACAAAAATATTGCAAGCATCTTTTAATTTACAATATGTACCGAGTTATTGGAAAGTGTCAACAGTAACAATGGTATTGAAACCAGGTAAAAATTGCCACGAAGCATCTTCATACAGGCCAATTTCGCTCCTACCAGTGATATCCAAACTTTTTGAGAAGCTACTTCAAAAACGCATTAAACCAATTTTAGAAACTCATAGCGTAATACCAAACCACCAGTTTGGGTTTAAGCAAAAACACTCAACCATAGAACAGGTACATCGGATAACTAACGAAATCGAAAATGCTTTTGAAAATAGACAGGTCTGCTCTGCTGTTTTTATTGACATAGCGCAGGCATTTGACAAAGTTTGGCACGAAGGATTGCTTTCAAAATTGTCGCAACTTTTTCCTTTAAATTATTACAACCTCCTGGAGTCATACCTCCAGCATCGGTACTTTCAAATTAAATATGAAAATGAATTCTCTTCAATTAAAGAAATTAAAGCAGGAGTTCCTCAGGGAAGTATTCTTGGACCGCTTCTCTATCTTCTGTACACCAACGATCTCCCACAAACACCAAACACAACAATAGCTACCTTTGCTGATGACACAGCTTTACTTGCTGTAGCAAACTCTGCTAAAGAGGCAGCAAACTATCTCCAACCTGCCTTAAATAATATTTCATTTTGGGCATCCAAATGGAAAATTAAAATAAACAATACAAAATCAATTCATGTAAACTTTTCACTGAAAGACATCACTTATGAGCCATTAAAAATTCAAGAATTAGAAATTCCGTATTCAAATACAGCTAAGTATTTGGGACTTACTTTAGACTCAAGGCTAACATGGTCAGCGCATATTCTGAAAAAGAAAACCGAACTTGAGATAAGGTCACGTAAGCTAAACTGGCTTATTGCTAAAAACTCGTCACTATCCCTCGAAACAAATTAATTATCTACCAACAAGTTCTAAAACCGATATGGAGTTATGGATGCCAACTGTGGGGCTGTGCAAAGCCCGCGGCCATAAAACACATTGAAAAATTTCAAAATAAAACTTTAAAAAATTTTGTTAATGCACCTTGGTACATCAGAATTAGTGACCTTCACCGCGACCTGGGAGTTCAAACTGTTAAATCAGTAATTACAAAAACTGCCGAATCTTATCACCAGAAATTAGAAATCATGTCAATGTTGAAGCCAGAAATCTATTAAGCAACAGTAGTCACCCAAGAAGACTGCGTCGTACAAAACCCTGTGATCTCACGAGACAAACTAATAGCTGAAGATATTTTTAGTGTAATATCTTTATAAACCTTTATAATTTGTATTTATTAGAATAAATCTGCTCGTTAGTCAGTTATGACTAGTTGTAGAATAAATAAAAATAAAAAAAAAAAAAGTTGGTACAACGATATTTACATTATATTTCTGAATATTTTGGGTGTTGCAACTACAATTCATTAGAATTAACCGTGAATACTACGGTCGCGGTGCATATTGCCACTCTAGTCTAATCTAATCTAAAACCGTTAATACTAATGTTCAAGTGTACCAACCGACTGAAATTGGTAATAACAGAATTTGAGTAATAGTAAGCGAATTTCAGTTAGCAAATAGCTAATTTTTTTTCTGTGTATAGTCGAAAACTATTGCATTTGAGAATTTGTATTGTTGTAGTATTGAAATTGATGCCAAAATTAATAAAGTTTTGAGATCAGAGGGTAAAATACTATAATTATTTATGTATTTTCAAAATAATTTATGTACGTTATTAGTTCGATTAATCGAATAGTTATTATAAATGAATCGTTTAATCGTTCGATCAAAAATTTGTTGATTGTTTATTCGAACAAAATAAAATCCCTAATAAATGACATCCTTATATATGTATGTACATATATTTAATTATTTTTTTGGTACCATGTGTGTTGACTTTTCCCTGCATATGAATCAACCAATTAATTATCAAACAACACGTATCTTAAGGATAAAAGGAGAGAAGCGTACATATTGCCCATTATTATAAAAACCTTTTTCTTATCTTAATAGCGTTAGTTAAATTCATTAGATTCTAAACAATAGAAAATAGTGATTACCAAAATAATTTAACTAGAAATCCTTAGCTGAAAATCCAATAGACGAGTTTGCACAACTAAGTTCAACTATCCTAAATTACACTTGTAAATGGGCAATGAAGCATATTATGGCTGCAAGCTATTATCAAATAGCAAGCAAACAAATTCAATGTATTGCACGGTTTACCTTTTGAATTTAAATTTGATTCGTATGTTTTTTTATCTTCTGTATCCGTATCAGTTTTTTTTTTCTATTTTCTAATCGATAAATTTTTGATAGGGGATACAAAACAGTTAATGGATATTTGAAAGTTTGGTTCTTTCTAAACAATATTTCGATTAAAAGTGCCTATTATATTCCAGCAAAGTCCTATGTCCCTTGAAGATGTGAAATATTTTAATAATAAAAAACAGGATTTTTTTTTCGCAGTTCACTTTGCATACAAAGTACCCCTCTTAAATAGCAGTTTTTGTACATACAACAATATTTTTTATGATTCTTCTTTTACGCTACAGATATATTACATGCTAGCACTATACATTAGGGTGAATCGGTTTTAAGATTTGCTAAAATATAGAAATTTTTTTAAACGCAACTATTTTGAGAAAGTATTCGGCCAATTACAAATGTTATCGCTTTTCATATGAAAAACTAAACATATTCACAAATTTAAATAAGAACGTCTCATTTTTTAATATTTAAATTTGATTTAGACTACAATATATTTTGTCACCGAACGGTTTTTTGTAATTTCTTCATAAACGAAAATCGACCCACTCAATTACACATATACCTTCATTTTCATTTGGTGGTTTTAGGATATTTTGTTTTGTGTTAAGCTCTTTTTTTAAATGGTTTTCTTATGGAAATTTCAATGAAATGTGGGTAAACGATGATTGTACAATTTTTTTACTCTTGGTTGAATTTTGGGCTACTAGAGAAGAATTTGAAATGTATTTTTTTTTTCGAGTTTTTGAAATGGTTACGAGTGTAATATTCCTTACAGGCTATCAAGCACAGATTTTTACATCAACAACAAGTATTACTACAACAACACAGCCTACAACAGCAATAATATAATGAAAGTTTAGTACTTATAGTATAAGGTACCTGATTTCCGGCCTGCCTCTTTGTCAGGCTGAGTGCATGCATTACTACACCCCCTAACTAACTAAATATCCATATTGTATTGAGTGTAGATGAGTTTTATAGGTTTTCTGTATTTTTTGTAAAACATTGTTCTCGTAATATATTCGAATGTTGGTATTAACAACAATCTGCTCTTATTGCTCAATGAAGCTTTAAAATTAAAGTACTTTAATTTTAAGTTCTATTTTTTTTTTCTTTGTTCTCCACCCTCAGTTTAGTAAAAATAATTATCATAGCAATTGCTTTAAGTCGTTAAGTTTGCATTTAACCGCATTAATTTTTAAGGTTTTTACATATTCATTTAGTTGCCCAGCAAAATTACCTAAAACTTAAATTTTTTTGGATCTGCAAGGATATATGTACACTAGAGGGATTCTTGGTTGTGTGGTTTATTTTCAAAATGTGATTTTTGAGCAAGGATGGGTCGGGTTTGTTTCATTTCTATATAATAATGATATAGTGAGCTAAAAAATGCAATGCTGAGTCCTGCCATCTTTAAGTTCGTATGTGTGCTCGTAACTGCATCCAAATAGTCTGTAACTTTGCGCTTTATTTTGTACACTTATATTTAACTAAATAAAGACACAATATTTAAACTTGTCAATAAAACGTATATTATTTTTGTTATTTAATAAAAAAAAAAAGTCCTTTTTCTGTACGAAATTCAATATATTTATTAAAATTTAATATATGTATATCTTTTTAAATATACTTAAAATAATAAGAGTAAGAATTTGTCATGCCAAAGCCATTATTTGCTATTCTTGCATTAAATATTAACGCAAAATAATCGACTAAGGATAAGTATAATAATAATATTAACTAAGGATAAGTAATAAAGGCACTTTTTCCCATTAGGTTCTTAGAAATGTTTCTAAATCTTTTAAATTTAATCGGTTTTTCTTTTTTAATTACCGATCTACAAGATCCCATAGATTTTTTCTGGGGTTGAGATCTGAGGATTAAGCGGCCACTCCAAAACTTGCAAATCGTTGCTGTTTAAAAAGTTTCGACTTTGGCGACTTGTGGGTTTAAGATCGTTATCGTGTTGTTTGTATTACCATGTCCATTTTTTCACTGAGGGGAGGGTAGCACACGTTGTTTCAGTTAAAACTGTATTTAATGACATTCATATGTCCTTCAATTTAAATTATGGAACCAACGTACAGTGGTTTCCCTTATATGGGCAAGCGGCTAAAAAATCAATATCTTCATAACATGCCCGAAGAACTTAAAGTATGCAAATTTTTAGGAAAAAGTTAACAACTGTAGCCATAGTGGCCATTTGATCTTTGAAGGGTTAATTGGCTTATAAATTTGTTTTAAGAATTTTTGAAATAAAGTATTTCAATATGAAAATTCTTTTGGTTTTGTAAATTGTAATTCTATTTTAATTCATTCGAAATATACACTGAAAAAAAACTAATTTTGTTGTTTAAAAAGTTAAACAAAGTTATATAATGCAATATGAGGTATTATTAAGTAATATAATGTAATGAGGTAAAATAAGATATTAATATATATCAAATATTAAGCAAATTTAAAACTCCTTGACTTAAACTACATGTTTTCTTTGTTGGCAATTTCTTAAAAAAATGAGTTTTCTCTTTATTCATAACTGTAAGTTTATTAAATAAATACTGCATATTAAATATATTAATATTATATTAATATTATTATTAATATATATTAATATTATATTAAATATATTAAATAAAATTATTTCTCTTTACTCATATTCTGAAAAGAAATAGTACAAAACAAAATACGATTTTTTCATTATTTTTCGTCGGATGACTATGTAAATCACATCCATTTGCAAAATATGCAAAAACCCACAATATTTTTTAATTTAAAGAGTGGTAAAAAATCTACAAATTGATGTATAAGAAGTAGTGGGTGGATGAGGGCCAAAAAACTAAAAGTCTACGTGAAAAAGTAGTTTTTAAAAACGTGTGTTTTGAAAAGGTCGAAAAAGTATTCTCCAGGGATTTTTTAATTCGCTTATATTTTTGCAGCTTTTATTATTTAATATGGTAGAAAATAAGTTAAAATTTAATGTGTGTAGGGTTTTTTGGAGACTTCTGGCACAATATCGCGAATAACTTTTTAGATAAACTTAAGTTTTCTTTTATGACTATGCAACCACAATATATGCAATATAAACATACCTCCACTTTCAACGGACACAAACAATAAATCTCGAAAAAAAAGCAACAAAATTTGTTAGATTCATAAAATTTATAGTGTTATCAATAAATTTAGTGCAATAAAGCTTAGAAAAAAATATTAATTTTTTTGATTTTTAGCCTATGGGGGAAACCACTGTGCAACGCCATCACGAGAGATGATGACGAGAGATGATGACTGTTGGCACTTGACATCTGGTTGAATATCCTAAGAAGAAAAAACCAAGAATTTTTTTTTTTTTAAAAGAGAAGCAACACTCAGGAAATTCTTCCTATTAATTAATGTGTTGCTTTCTTTGGAAAGGGGATAGTGGAGAGATGAAAGGTGGTGAAAGATGAAGGGCTTCAAACATGGCAACACTGTAATTGCGCGAGATGATAAGTCTTAGAACAGTTGTTGGTCGCCACCTGATGTAGAATTGGCGAATTTATTGAAACTTTTTGTTTCATAGCCCTGATTCATTATTTTACTTCATTATATTCCAACGCGCTAACCATTACACCACAATCTGATAAAGAAAAGTCATGCCGAAAAATCGATTGAAATTCAAACTGTGTTTGAATGGGGAAAACTCACTTTTTTTTGCCAAATTTTTTAGCTTTTATACTATATAATAAATTTATCAATATTAAGATAAAATTATGTAATATATACTGATCCAGCCCACAAATGTGCCAATTATTACTTGACCAAGAAATTTGAACACACACCTTAAACATTTCTGAAATTGATTTCTGCAATTTAATATTTTTATTCACAAGGCTGAAAGTTGTGAGATATGGAAGAAGTTTTTTTTTTATGTCGTTAACGTGTCCTCAGGTGATGTCAAAAACGAACAATTTTAACAAAGTCAAAAAAATTGAGATTTGCATGGGATTTGTTTGAAACATCTCAGAGAATGAAACTGAAATTTTTTTAAAATATTCCAAGTTGCACTAGGGTAGGGCAACGTAATGTTACATGAGCCAGAGTAAAAACTAAAATTTTTTTTTACATAAATAGAACATTTTTGGTCTTAATGCCTGTTAGGAAAAGACCCTAACCACGTGTTTGATTACTTAGAAGACAAGAATGTAGCAAAATTGATGGTTATAGGGATTTTTGTTTTATTAGCTCAGCCTATTATGGATTCTCTAGCTTTTCTAAAACTATAACCATATCGAAATACTAGTATCAACCTAGCTAATATGTCTTATTTGCTTTATTTTTGTAAATATACGGAGGTTGAAAGCTCCTTATAAATTGAAAATAATATAAAAATATTCTCGATGTATATAAAAACAAAAAACTAATAAAACTATTTTAAATAGACGTTTAACAAAATTTTTAACTAACTTTTTTTTGAGCTTACCAAAAACACAATTCCTCGAAATCCTTAAAAATCAAATTGTTGCCCAACTTAAGTGTACCTGGGAATATCTTTAATTTTTTTTATTTTCATTGCCCAAGTTGATTTAAACAAGCCCGTGGAGTGCAAATCTAAAGTTTTTCGATTTTGTTAAGAAATTGGAGATTTCAAAATACCCCAAAAATGTTGCCCATTTTTGACGTCACCTTAATGCAGGTTAACGACATCCAAAAAAAAAAACTTTTGCCAAAACTCGCAATTTTGAATCTTTTGAATAAAAAAATTATATTGCAGTTATCAATTTCAAAAATGTTTAAGTTGTGTGCGCGATTTTTTCGGTCAAGTAATAATTGACATATTAGTGGGCTAGTTATTAACCGATTTTGGATTTTTATACCTTTTTGAATACATAATTTTATATGTATTAGTTTATCATATAGAATAAAAACTATAACAATAATTAATTTTTTCCCCCCATATTAACACAGTTTGAATTTTCAATAGATTTTCGACTTGACTTTTTTTATCCGATTGACACCAAATTTCATATATATCATTTTTATTAAGTACGGAAACAAACGCAGCCCTTCCTTGGTCAAAAACCGCATTTTGGTTTTAAACAACCCCCTAAGATACACTTAGAGAAAAAAGTTTATTCATATCGATGACACTGTCTCATTAACTGTTTGTCATCAATTATACATCATATTTATGAAGTTTTCATAGTTACGATGAAGAGTGTCATAAAAATGTATGTCAAATGATACATAAATCTTTATCAATGCATACAAAAGTTTCATAAACCGTCTGAACAAATATTTTTTTCTGTTTTCCTCTCAATTAAAATTCAGAGTTTTTATGTGAAATTTCGAAATCACCAATAGAAATTTAGAATTTTCATTTGAAATTAAAAAATGTAATTTGTAATTTAAATTTTGCTATTGAAAATTCAAAAATTATCATAACATGAATGAAAGTCTGAAATTCTTATCAGTTGTTGTGCCCTAAATTTTGCATTTAATTTTGTAAACATAAATGAAATTTGTAAATCCCAATGAAATGGAAATGAAATTTGTAAATCCCAATCAGTATTTTTAAATTCCAAATGAAAATTCTTAACTTAATTTATTTTTCAGAATTATGATAAAAATTAGTAGAAATTGATATTTTCTGAATTTAAATTTTAAATTCTTAGTTTTAATTGATATATTCTGTATTACGGTTTGCAATAATGATGCATTAAAAATAATAATGATGCATTAAAAATAAAATGTCCTCATTATATGTAGCCTAGATTGTGTTTGTAAGCTACTAACGGCAATTTCTCATTTTACAAAAATGTATGAATTTGCTTCGTCATATTTATAAAGCATCGTATATTTACTTAGAATATTATTCTATTTCAAGTGCAAAATGATATTTTTAGATTTTATATGTTGCTTTTCAAAAAAGTTTCATAATTTTCATGATAGAATACAATTGTTTCATAAGCATCACATTAGAAACCATAATTGGCTTAACTCAAACCGAGACATTACATACAACAGACAAACTCAACTTTATGAGGATTTTGTCTGCCTTAGTGTATAACTGGCTGATTTGGTAAACCTAATAATAAAATCAAGTCTTTTTGAAAAGCAAAAATTTTTTATATCAATACAATTTTTATATCATTATATGTAGTATGTGTGTTTGTGTATTGCAATTTGCATAAACAATTGTATTGTATATTGTATAATTCTAGTAGTTTTTTAGTTTTAAAAACACTAAAGGCTGATTTGTAATTTGATTAAGTGACGTATGAAATTAAATTTTTTTTAAGTTTAAATAATTGTATTTCCAATTTTTCGTTACATAAAAACAACAGCCTTTAATTGCTAATGATATTAACTAAATTTCAAATAGAAGTTTAAATAAAATCAAAAAAAAAAATTCTACACAGTTTCTGAAACTTGTTTATGAAATGATGAAGGTCTATGAAAAATTTGTCATATATTTCTATGAAACCTTTCATCGTATTTATGAAACTATTTGTGAAACAATATCATCGATATGATGAAACTTTTTCTCTGAGTGTAAAACAAAATTTAATGGGTAAAATTTTGTAATACATCTGTGATGTTAGAAAACATATGCCTTGATTGAAATCGCTGTTTAAGATTTTCAAATTGGAATTAATGTGGGCGTGGTAGGCAAATACCGTTATAATAAAAGGTAGTGTTTGCCAACCATGGTTTTAACTGATCTAACTTTTTAGGTTTTCATACGCTTTTCACAGGTATTGCCTCATATGAATGACTGGATATTCAATAAGTGCAGTGTTAGATAAGTGCATATTTAATTTTTCCTAAATAATTTGTAGTGATAGATCATATTGTCTTGTACAACATGTCGAAATTCAGAGTTTTTTTCTCCATCAATTCGAAAAATATTTAGAATTTAGATCGAAATTCTCATATTGTGTTTTAAAATTGTAAAATTTGATATTTTATTTAATACACATGAATTTTAAATTTCGCAAAACTCACTATCCATAGTCCGGGTATACTTTTTAAATTGCCTTTGGTGCTTTGAATCAGAATCTGTATTAAGAATTACAACAAGTTCTCAAGTCTTAGAACATTCCAACCTACAAATGCGAAAACCACATTACTCTTCATATTCAGAACCTTACCACACAACTTGAATATATTCTCTTACTTGAAACTCGTTGCGGACTCTTAAACTACGACTTTTAATTATCAATATACTTTTTGAATCTATCAGATATCTCTATTTGTTTTCAGATAAACCGATAAAATTAAGTAGCTTAGTTTCAAATAAGTATATAATGTTGTACTGGTTATTGCTGACAATGGAGGAAAAATTTAAAAATTAAAATTCAAAAAGCGTTCTAAAAATAAAGAGTACTGTTAACATGTGCCGTAACGAGTTTTATATAAGATAATTTCTTCGCGCTATTGTAACGTCCCGAATATGAGCGAAAATTGTGTTTTTTTTTTTTGCATATTTGGGTGACAATATCCCAAAAACTTGATTATTTGGAATCGTTCTTAGTTAATTTTCAGATTCAGAGCGTAAAAGACCATTTAAAAAGTATACTCCATACTATTGGTTTTGAGTTTGAGTTTGAGAAATTGAAAACTAGTGTGTATTGAAGAAAATTAAAAATTTAACTTTTTTAGAAATTAATATGATACATTTTTAATCAAATCTAAATATCTTTTGACGCCATGAAGAACCCAGAACACATCACTAAAGTCTGCTATAGAATACAAATGTGCAGATTAGAGATGTAACTTTAAAAAATAATTGCACAGATAATAAACTCCGTTTTTTAAGTCAAATCGTATTCAATTCCAAACGTCAGTTTCATTTAAATATTTAGTTTACATATTATATTTCAATCTGTATGCATGTTGTGGAATCACGGAAAAATTTATTGATGGTAGTAGACTTAGGAAATTATGTTGGTAAAGACGACAGCAAGTGTAGTCAAAAACAAATGAAATTTCATTTAAAGAAAGGACGACTTACATTTCATTAAATTCAACTAACATTTTCATTTGTTTTTTAATGTTCAAAAAATGACTAACAACTGTAGTAAAAATGAACCACATGGTAGTAAAAAATAAACAAACATTTATTTATTTATATTTTTTTTAATAACAAAAACAACTGTAAAAATGAATGTAAAATCATAAACAGTCATTTGATGTGAGTTGTTTTTTTTTTAAATGAACTACAAGCTCAGTTAAAAATTTTATTTGTTCTAAAAATGACTTACATTTACATTAAAAATAAAGAAACTGTATTACAACCCAAACAACTACATATTTTTAAAGCAGAAGTTCCCTGAGTGTATAAGTCAATAAATAAAAATAATTTAATATTAAGTAAAAATTCAATTTAAAAAAAAAATATTAAAAAACGCGTATACTCAAAATTCACTGCGTGTTGTTGAGCTTCTATTTATTGTTCTCAAAATCGCTTTCAGTGAAACCGTGGCTAATGTTTTTTTCTATAAATTCCAAAATTTTATTAAATAAATTTTTTTAAGCTAATCTTTTACTAAAAATAATGAGATTTTGTACTTTTTTGTGTTCTCTAAATCTAGAATACTGCTGTGGTGTTAAAGATTTTCAAAAACCCAATGTTATATCTTTGCTAATAAAATGTTATGAATGAGACAAAATAAATGTGTAGTTTTTTAAAATAAATAGTTCATAAATGTATTAATTTACATATATATCCTGGTGAGTATTGTCAGGAATTTTTTTACAAACCCCCCTAAACCAAAATATTGTGGTTCTAAAATCAGCTAAATCCTTTAAGTGTCTTTAAGGGTATCCCATGAGAAAAAATGTTATGTAATAGCACACAAAATATGAGAATTAAGAGCTGAATACGGAAAAAAAATAAGGAAAAAAAAAATTGGAGGATACTTTTAGGTCACCGACACATGATTTAAGACGTCAAAAATTATACGTTTTGCTCAAAAAAAATTCTCCTACTTTTGTCGCAAATATTCTCAAAAGTTTCATGGTGAATAGCTTATTATGAGAAAAATATCCATAATTTTTTTTTTTTTTTTAATACTTTTGCTCCACCACAGCATTTTTTAGTTTTGTGGAAGTATTCAATATTTT
>JAEKOY010000770.1:0-19467 GCA_021234595.1 Delia radicum | reverse complement strand
ATTCAATTCTGTTAAATTTAGCTCAAATAGATTTGTAGATTCAACTAATTTATTTTTTCTATTTATTTCTTACTAATTTTTAGCAAAAAAAAATCTGCACTGGTAGTTTTAGCAAAAAGTTTTAATATTAGTGTAACATTAATAACAGAGCTATTTTATAACAAGATTTTTTTGAAAAAATATATTTTTTAGTAGAGAAAAGCTACACAAAATAAGGCAAATTGAACAGTTTTGCACAATTTTCATTTTTGCAAGATATATTTTTCCATTCCATATTTAGCTGTATTTTCCAGCTGATGTATTATGCAAAAATTTTATTCGTAAGTTTTAATAAAAATTATATCAAACTTGTATAAAAGACAAAGTACGGTCTTGTTTACTACTCCCCCTGTACATTTTGTTTTTAAAAACAAATGTACAAATAAAAAGGAAAAGAAACAAAAACGTGTATTGAATATTTATCAAAGGTGGACATACACACAAAAACCAAGTTTTCAAACCTAGAAAATTCCCGAAATAGATCTATCAACACATTCCTGAAAGGGTCAAATGATAAATTTGAAAACAAAAATTCTATAGATTATTTGTTATAGAGTATGGCCTCGAACTTCAATAATTTTCATTTTCAAAAAATATTATTTTTATGAAAACTATTTATTTAAAATATGTTTTTTTCTTCCATAAAATTTGAATTCTTTAAAATTTGTTGTATTTTATTTAATGTGTGTTTTGGCGGAAATTATACAGTGCGAAAAGTGTTTGGAAAAACCTGACGCTTTACTAGTTATGAAAAAAGAAAATTAAATGTTTTTGCACTTTTTCAATTTAGTCCGCCATGAAGATTCACCCTAGGTACCTAACTATGTTCTCAAATCAAAAATAATTAAATATCTCAAAATGTTTAAAAGTCTGAATCAGTAGAAAAACATCTAACCCTTTTTATTAAAAAAAAATCAAAATAATCGTAAAATTTCTAGTATTTGCCAAATATATTTAAATAATAATATTTAAATATTTAACCACTCATAGTTCACCCATTTTTTGGAAAAGTTAAAAAGTTGTTCCTTGTTTGGCAAAAAATACTGTTATTTTGGTATTGCTATGATATACATCTTCCTGGAGCGGGCCAGTTGGTGTGGAAAACGCCATATGCATATACACATAGGAAACAGTCAAGGAGAATGTTGAAGATGGCGAGATATTCTGATGCTGATGTGGTAAAATATAACAAATACTTAAAAGATTTGTTTGTTTTTGCATTAAAAATTCATATCGTATTTAATAAATATGTTGATATGCATACATACATATGTATTAATTGAATACACACATATACAAAAAACTGCCGACTAAATGCATTTCAATTAATGAAGAATGTAAAAGCATACGATACGCTTTAACCCAATCGCTACCAAATTATGGTATGGGAATATATTTTTGATTCTAATATTACGTGCCAAATTCGACAACATTTATGGCATTGGCGTTTTTGCAGAATTAAGTATTTCAGATAGGTGCCCAGGCAGAATAATACAATCGGCACAGTGTTGGCAAAGCGTCGGAGACGGTCGGTTATGCGTTGGCAGAACGTGGGGTTAACCATCTTGACAGCATTGTCCTGTTACCCGATTGATTGCAGTGGCCAGAAGTTGGTTTGAGCGAACTTGCCACCGTTGGCATAACGTTGGCAATTCAAAAAATGCTGTGCTATTAAAATAGCTTAAATTAATTTAATTTTGAGAAATATGTATTATATAAGACATTTAAAAAGTACCAATACGGAAATAAACTTCTACATCATACTTAAATATGTGAAATATTAAGAAATATTTAAAAAAAAAAATGCTTCTAATTGGTTGTAATTTTGGTAAAAACAATATTGGCAATGAATTTTGCAGGTGGTACTGGCAAACCAAATATTGTTTTCAGAGTTTCGATATTAGTTGTACCTTGGTAGTTTTTAGCACTGTTGGCTTTACAAAAATATCAGTGGTTTGTCAGTACTATTTTTTTTGGTACGGTTGGTGTTAAGCATTTTAAAAATTTCTTGATTTGTTTTTCTTACTTTTGCTCTTCATACTTAACTGGATTGTCTTTAATTTTACTATAGCGGTTTTTTCCTGCCTCTCGCTTTTCTGCCAATATTTATTACTTTTGCCATATTTTTAGACCCTAAGTGTTGGCCTAATGTAAAAAGACAAATAAAAAAAATGTTTGCCAGGGGAATGATGACAGAAGAATGACAAATGTGTACAAAACTCTTTAAATTATGTATTGAAGGGCTTATCTTTGGAAAATAGACATGAATAGAGGTGGTATTAAAATAAACTTAAAAAATGTACACATGAAATACTATATGACCAATGTAATGGAAAATCGCATCGTAAACGTACAATGATGGTACTACTACACCTGTGCCACCAACTTTATTTGCCTCGTAAACATAAAATATATTTATTTTTATTTTTATTTTTTTTATTCATTATATATCCTAACAAATAAATGTGCATTTTATGTCAAAAAAAAACTCAATAATACACATCATTCAAAAATTAAAAAAATAACATATCAAATCATTTGTATAACAGATGTGTAAAAAAAGGTTATGTAAAAGAATATAACAGTTTTTTCTCATTAGCTGTTTTGAAAAAACTCTAATTTTTTTGTTGAAAAATAAATAAATGTACAGTTTTTGTTTTATACATAAATAATATGGATTTCAACTAAAAAATAAATATAATTTTTATACAAAATAAATTATTAATATAGTTGTAAAACCTTAAGAAAAATGTTGGTGGTACACATGTACAACCATTGTACGTTTTAGGGTGTAAAAAAATTAAGTGCTTTTTTGTAGAAAATATTAAACAACATATATCTTTTTTCATTTAAATAAAAAGTTTAAGAGTTTATTGTGGAATGCCCTTTGGTCTCATATCAATACATCCAATAATGAAAGCTACATGGGGCAAAATAGAGTAGCGGTGGTAAATTTGTACCACCATTATCCGCATGTACCAACATTATCCATACCCTACACTGATACAAAAAAGTACAACTTTGTTCTGTTGTTATCGTCTTAATCAGCTAAAATTGTTTGCGTCTCCGCTATTAGTTTCACTTGTAGATAATAGGCAATATAGCGAAAACTAAGCGAGATAGAGTAAAATGGACCAAAATCGTTACTCTGTACCTAGTAAGCAGTTTTTATTAACCACCTATACTCTAGGTAATGAATACGGACCTGCCTCTAATCTGATCCTGAAAGCCGGCTATAATTCTCAATTTCATTGAAAATTCTGCTCGCGCAAGTTCAGATGTTTTTTTCTCTTGTGGTAGCGTGTTTTTTTAATATAGTATTACCACATAAGGTAATAGAATTCAGAACAAAAACGATAAGTTGTGCAATAATATTGCACGTGTATAGGTACCTTTAGTGCCAGAAATTTGTTCAGTACAAATTTTTTGAAAATATAAGAGTCTCATTAACACTGTCAATTCTTTCTCTCCATTTTTTTCTGTTTACTAAGTATTTGTGTTATCGAACGGCGTTCGGCGAACTCCATCTAACTATTGCTGCGCTCGCCTAATCGGGAATACACAATATTTACATTGTCTGTGTGTTGTTGGCTGTATTTTTGTAGTTTAATAAACCAACACAGCACCAATGTTCCTGTGGCATTTTTTTGTTTCTCCCACAATCGAATTAAAGACTGGCTTTAATATCAAACATAAGAGCCAAAAAAGTAGGTGTGACATTTCCTATAGAAAACAAACTTACGTTGACTTATTTCATGAGTAATCAGATCAGGAAACGTGATAGGAATATTACTTTAAAGATTTTAAAAACAATTTCATCTCTTTTCAACTCTACTCTTCAATGTCATTTTGATAGTTCAAAAACCGCAAAGATGTTTTTATTTATAACATAAGCGTGGTAATTGTGTTTCCATTTTCAAAGACCACGGTTCGTTGGAACGAAATTGCTCCTATATCAGTTTTCAAACATAAACTTTTTAAAAATTACCATAAGAATATTTCAATTTATAGTCATAATTACAGATGTCGCCAATATTTATGAGCTATTTAGTGTTCAGGATATTTGAGGCTAAATCCTTGCCGAAATAACTTCTTTTCAATTATTTGGTTAATTTATATTGATTTCAAAAATAAATCAGTATTTTCGAATGAAAATGTTTTTTTTTTTTATTTTTTACTGTAAATTTAATTCAATTCATAAAAAACATTATTGGTCAATATAATTTCTTAAAAAACCAAATATTGCTTCTTAATATATGGTTGGTTCTGATATTACGGGCCAATTTCGACACCATTTATGGTTATGGCAATTGAATCTTAACGCATTATAAGAAATCTTAGCCAACTTTAGTACCATATTTTTAAAAGCTTTAGTTTAAGAAATTTTCTCCAAAAGTCTTGAGAGGTTTAAGTTCGGTCTACAAAGGGTTAAATATAAAATTAGTATTGTTTTTTTTTAAACTTTAATGTAAAGTACAAATGTAAAAAATGTCAAATGCAAAAATTATTAATGACATGTGAAGTTTTTTTTTTTTTTTTTAATATCGAAATTTAAATAGTATAGAGAAAAGACAACTTAAGCATTTTAATCGCTTGAGTTGACATATTTTAGTATTTTTTTTTAAATTTTCTGTTTGTTTGGATGATTGCTATATAAATTTTTGTTTTTTAACGAATATCTCTGAAATTTGGCACTAGGCAAGGTTGCCATATACTTTTTCATGACCGATTTTTACATTATGAATTTATTTAATAACGTTTGTTTTTTTATAAAAACTTTTATTTTCCAGTGAATTTCCAACCAAGGCCGCCGTAAATCACAATTACTTACTCACTCACATTCACGTGAGTAAAACTAGGTTTCACTCACACTCACTCTAAAGCTATAAATATTTTGAAAAAAGTTGTGATTCCACCGAACTGTGGATTATGAGAACAGGATGTTACTTTATTTAAAGCATCGTTTCATATGCTAAATAATTAACAGGGCAGCGACTTTCATGCAAATGTAGTTTTGTTGTAAAAAGACTAAAACCATGTCTTCCAAATACTTTTCCTAATGAAAGCATTTGCAAAAATAAAAGGAATGGATTTGTTCTTGCATATTTTTGGATATTTTGCTCTTAAGTGCATATTTTAGCATATTTTATATTTGTATTGCATATTTTGCATTTACTTACATGTTTTTATATATTTTTAAAAATCTCAAATTAAAATGTAATTACACACAGAGAAAAACTTAAGCCTTTGCAAACTAAAATGTTACACTTCATTTATCTGAGTGCAAAAATTAACAAAAAGAAGAATTTTAACACAGCACAAAATTAAAAAGAGCAAAAATTATATTGTCATTTAATTAGACATTAATATTGGGCTTGATTTTTAAATAAACTCTAATGACAAATTAAAGTGTATTTCTTTTAATTGGGATCTAGAATTAGGTATTGACAAAAAAAAAATACTCCACAAGAAGTGAGTATAGTGGTGGAAAACACCATATTTCCGATTTCAGAAATATCTATTTTCAATACTCTATGCTTTTCTAAAGGCTTGAGAATTTTTTCATCACATCAGGTGTTCGATATGTCTTAACATAAAGTTTAGAAAAAGGACATGACTTTTTCACAAAATTTGTTTTATACTCTGAAATTCCTTCCCATTGTTTTCAAAACTTCAGATATCTTATTTTTTCTTAGAGAAGTCGTCAGTTGTGTTTATAGCGAAACTACAATATAAAAATTTCAACTAACGGTTTTTCTTGAATAGACTATGACATTAGCTGGGTTAAACATTAGTTTCGAAAAAAATAGGGAGCAATTTCAGATGACATATATGTTAAGATGTCTTAAAAACCTGATGTGATATAGAAATTCCGAGGTCAGATTTGCATTCAGCGGACTTAATCCTTTAAAAAAGTATATTTTAGTTTTAGGGTCTTGACCGCTGTAATATGCGGTAGGCCTGTGTAGTCATAACTTTGAAAATTGTCTACACATTATTTTTTAAAATAGTTTTCTCTGAAATCGAAAATATAGTGTTTTCAAACTACACAGAAGAAAATAAATAAAAGTGAAGACAAAATTTTTGTTTTGCTTGGTTGTCTTGAACTTTTTCTTGTAATTGAATTGATTTCTTAAAAAAATCACACACAACTTTAAAAGTTTGACACTTATACTTATTGAAAATTTAATTATTTACAAAAATAATAGTTTAATTGTCCTTTTTCGATAAGGTTTATTTAAATCCACATGTGCACTTTTATTACCACAGATAAAACACGAAACTAAATTAAGTTTTCGTGCGTACACGAATATCTCAACAAAAAGAGTGTTGCAAACTTTAGTGAAATAACTACGATTTTGCGTGTATTTGAAATCGGTAAACTATTCAATTTATTAAAAGTTAATCATTTGCGATTTTGTTTTTCTTTTTATTTACAAATTCAATAATATATTGATATAATTAAACCTTTGTTTGGTTATTTAATCTAAATAAAATAAAAAAAAAAAATTGTTTGCCAAATTTTTAAAAATGTTGTTTACATGTTGTCAACACTGTATGGATATATTAGAAAATTCAATAAATTTTTTAATTGAATCAATTAAAAAAATGTTTAAATTGGCCTTGATATTCAAACAATCCATTAATTAGATATTTTTGGCTCATAATTTTTTCTGTGTATATACCCACTTTTTGTGCATGTTTTTTTACTTCTTTTGTCAAGACCACATGTGTTAGTAAGTTTGCTTTTTATTTTTATTTGTAATGCATAATGTTTGGGTTTTTATAGCATATTTCCATTTAATTGATTATTTTAAGAGTATATTTTACATTTTTTATTGTATATTTTGAACATATATTTTTGATTATTTACATGAAAGTCGCTGCCCTGGGAATTACATACGAAAACTAGTTTTTCCTATTGCATGTAATACAATATCATTTCAATTATCAAGATTTAGAAATCTTTCTTTTTTTCTTTGCACATGTGATATCTTCGTGGTATCTTTGTGATTTGTAAATAAAGGTAGATTTACACCTTGACAATTCCGGTATTCAAATTTGAGGTCGCACTGTACTTTTTATTTTTTGATTTGTAAAAATCATGAATTTTAACAAAATATGCAAAAACGTACAAAAATACTTATTCGGAGTAAATATAAAAAAAAATATCCATTAAAACTTGCATTTTTAGCATAATATGTAAAAATATAAATAATAAGCAAAATATGCCAAAATATATTTATTAACAAATCGATTTTCATTTATGTTAATACAGTTTCATTTGGCAATCTTGCTGATTTTTTATAAAATGATCTAAAGTTTTTGATTTGAAAGATCTTTTTTCCAAATAGTTTTTCGTGTAACAATTAATAGCGTCGGCAACATTTCTTGAAACTTTTAAACTGCGATCTTCGTCCGGATTATTATTTTGAAAAATGACCATCGCTTGAGATATCAACTGCATTGCTTCACATTGTTTGTGTTAAAAAAAATTGGGTTTCGACAAACATTTGCATTTGCGACGCAACTTCGAAGCCATGCGAAGCATACTGAACTTGCGTCGTTGAATTTTTCAACGACGCAAGTTCGAAAAAATTTTGTTTTTTTTTACAAATTTTAATGCCAAACGAAAATTTGTATTCTAAATATAAAGATTCAGTCACCTTTTTTATTGTTTGGAAATTTAATTTTCAAATTTTATTGTTTGGAAATTTAATTTTCAAACTTTGAAAACAAAGTAGGATATGGCAATCCTTTAGAATTTAGTTCTTTTTATAAAATTGTTTCTATACACAGAAAAAAAAACTATATGTAATATTGCCTAAACTAAAAGGTGATATTACCTATTTTCGAAGGCAACATAGAGTTGTTGTACGGCAATATTACAATAAAAAATAGGGAAATTCTATTTGACTTTTATATTCGACAAATCACCAATAATTTTTGTTAAATTAACTGAGGCAATAAGTGTGTTAGCAATTTTAACGTAGGCAAAATATTGGTAATGTACCTTTGATATTAGATATTTGTTATTGCAAAAAAGCCCGCCCAATTATTAAATTTTTTATTTTATTAAATCCTAATTTATATAATAAAAAATGGACAAAAAAATATGTAAATTTTCTAAACGATTTAATTATACAAATTAAAGATTTTATTACAATAATGAACAACATTTTCTTTAAGAAGGTAGAAATGACTAAAAATTACAATTTTAATGACTACAAATGTAGTCAAAAAGGCGATTTGTCATAAAAATTACTAATCATATAGTTATTTTTACCTATTGATAAAACAACTACAATAGTAGTAAAAACAACTAACGAAGCGGTGAAAAACAACTAACCTTAAATGAATGCATAAACCATAAAAACAATCAACAAAACAATAAAAACAAGGAACATAAAACGACTACATAAGTTCTAAAAAGTGCTGTTTTTAACAGTTATTTTTTCGGTATTTTAAAAATATTTTTTAATAACAAAAATATTTTTTTTCTTGTAATTACAATAAAAATTTGTATTTCCTACATCCTATTTAAAATGCAAAGTCAAAATTCTAAACGGTATTCCAGGTATGACGTTTTTATGCATTTGAGATACAATGAAATTCTCAATAATAACAAATATAAACTAAAAGATAATTTTTAAAACTCGACATAATCTTCGTTGCTTAAATAACTAACAAAAATTAACCGTTTACTGCAAAATTACTGTTTTGGTAGTTGTTACTGAAGTACGGTATTTTCGGTTAGTTATTTTTTAAATGCATTCAGAATACTGTGTAGGTAAAGACCACTGCAAATGTAAGTAAAAACAAATGAAATTTCAGTTAAAGAAAGGACGAATTATATTTCAGTAAATTCAACTAACATTGTGATCTGTCTTTTACTGTTCAAAATATGAACCACAATTGCAGTAAAAATTAACCACATATGCAGGAAAAAATAAGCAAAAAAAAAACACTGTATAAAATGAATGTAAAATCATAATACAGTAATTTGATATGGTTTGTTTTTGTATATGAACTACATATTAGTCAAAAATTAAATTTCTTCTACAAATTACGGGGTTTTCACTTAAAAATAAAGGTACTATATTACACCTCAAACAACTACAAATATATACAGCAGAAGTACCCTGAGTGTGACTATCTAAACTAGTCGTTTTTCATTTTCTCATAGAAAAATGACTACAGTAGCAGTTAAAACTACTACTACTGTTTACTATCCGAATGCAGTTACTATAAGATAATTCTGAGTGTACTGATTACTACTCAAAAAAAACTCCCATGTAGTAACTGTAAACCTTTTCTGAGTGTAGATTATAAAGTTTCTTTTCAAAAAAATCTGAGAAATCTTTGGATTTTCCATATAAAGATAGTTTTTTAGTGTTTAAGTATTCTTTATATTTCCAAACTCCTCACAATCTAATGATTTTTCTAGAAAAGTTACGAAAAGTCTGACTGTTTCAGTTTTAAAATAACGGTTATTATCTACTTTGTCGAACCTGATATAGTCATCTTAAAACGTCGATACTATCAGATGTGATTGCCCTCATATTTAGCCGTTTTCTTTCGCTATATTACGTTTCTTATAATGGTTAATAGCAATTCTGGTTTGTGTTCAATACTGTAAAATATGAAGGCAATTGATCCTAATGATATTTTGTGATTTCGGCTTTTCGAGCGGAATGGTAGATAATTAAAGTGAATTTAAAACGGAAACGGTACCCAAACATGATGTAAACCATTAACACAAATTCCCAAAAACCAGAAAGGATAAACAAAATATTTTGAATAACGTTTAATAGTGTGAATTCTCAATTAGTTTCTGTATGTAAAGTTGTACCATTCAGCGTGTCTTGAACTCTTGATTCGTTTTTTTTTTTGTAGCGTTTCATTTGGCTTGTCTTGAAATGAATGACTGTTGGAATACACATCACAACATTAGATCTTCATTTAATTTTGGATAGGGTAAGCGAGGTTTGGCAGGGCTATGTTATATTTATTCTAAAATACAATTTAGCCTTCCATCCTTTCATTACATCTGAATAATCAAACAAAAATATGAACTAAAATTTTATGAAAACAATTAACAATCCCTTACCACGTTAAAATTTTCTATAGAATATTGTATAATGGCCGTTCCACCGAAGACCGGCAAAAAAAAAGATTTTTTTTTACCTTCGGTCTTCCGATTTCAATCAAATGTTGAATTTATAAACTCTATGGATTCACATTAAAGATTTGCGTTTTTAGTTTTTCAAATTTCGAAAAGTCCATGGTTTTCTGAACGATTTACCTTTTTTAAAAATGAGATAAATGCAAAGTGCGTAAATTTGAATAGTCGTAATTTATTTAATATTCATCGGATTATCACCATTTAAATTGCAGTGGAATGGTTTATCTATTATTAACGATTTATTTAAAAAAAGCTTCCATCATGTTTCCATAGAAAAACAGCAATTTGTTATTTTTTTTTTAATTATTCAAAATTAACGAAGTTAAATTTAAAAATTTTGAGCTAAGGCGCCGTTTAAATGTCTCTCTTTTATTAAATCAGAATATTTAAGAAGATTGTTTCAAGGACTGTTATTTGTGACGCTATTCAGAACAATAACATTTCATAATAGAGAAACACGGACATGGTCGACCTTAATATTCACTACACCATTAATCTTACCAAATGTCCTTAGAATTTCATTAAAGACAATATATTGGTTTTTAAATTGAAATACAATTAACATTCTTACATTAACAACGCAAAATATTAAAAACTTTTAAACATTTTCAAACAAAAATATATTAGTGTGAAAATGTGTTATTTATGCCGAATTTTATTTTCTTATAACGTTTTGTAAATATTATTGTTCTATATTTTATCATAATGGTCTAGGGCAACCGAAAAAAAACTTATGTAGCAAATATTGTATAATTAAACCATGCTTTCACCTACGTACTTAACTGGACACTGTAATCTCAGATACCATCTGCACAAGAAGGGTCAATCGGACACGGATTTGTGTAGGTTTTGCGAGATGGTGTCTGAGACCTCGGAGCATGTTCTCTGCGAATGTCCCAGGCTTTGTGATAGGAGACTTAGGTTTCTAGGTGATCGCTTCATTTCGCCTTCCGACATCGCGAACATTTTGCCTAATAGGATAATTGGCTTTATAGGTAGCTTGAATCTGTAGGTAACCTTAGGCAGCACAAAAGACCTACATTGGGCGCGGTGCATAGTGCCTTCTGATCTAATCTAATCTATGCTTTCACCTACAGAAAATTTAACAAAAGTATAGTATAGTTTTTAAAATAGAGACGTTTAAAGGGCTCCTTAACATTATATTTTTAAATTTAATCTTAATTAAACGCAAAAATAAGAAATTGCTGTTTTTTTCTATGTAAAAGTGCTATAAGATTCTTTTTTCAAAAAAAATCATTACAAATAGCTAAGCTACGGGACCCAAAAAAAAGTGTTTGTGCAACTGTTTGTTTGGTGAAAATTTCAAAATTTCATAAAACAAGCAATTATTTTTGATTTCTTTAATTGTAATCGGAAAACCCAAGGTCAGATTTTTACCGATTTTTCGTGAAATGGCCGATAATAAAAAAACTAATGTCCATATTTTTTCATTTAAAACTTAATTTATAAAAAATAATATTACATTTATGAGAAAGTAAATGAAAAACAAATATTTTTAATTGTAACATTTTGAAATTTTCTAATATTTCCATTAGTTGAATTTATAATGTGAATAGGTAAAATATTTAGCATTTGGCATAGGCAATACAATTATTTTTATTAATAACATAATAAAATAGGATACCTATGCCAGCCAAGGCAATGTGTCTCATAGTATTTTTTTGTGTGTATATCAAAATTAGTTTTGGTTTTAATCATTGCGTGGCGTTTTTAAGTATTTCGACTACGTATTTCCATGATTTATTTAATCCTAGATATTGTCCTTTTAATAAATAAAAAAAAGTAAAACTACCAAATTTTAATAAACTCAAGAAAATTCTTGGGACTTCTTGGAGGTTTATGCTTTACATTATTTGATAGTACTTAATGTCATTAGTTAGTACTATACATTAAGGTGACTTGTTTGCCATTTATATTACTGGAGGCATTTTTGTGACTTCTGGTATTGCAAATGAATTATTGGTAAAGGCATCACAAAAGTACCGAACAATACACATGGAATGTGCTGTACACCTTTTAAATTTTGGGAAAAACATTTCTTCGCAGCTGTAGATAATAAAATTTTTTTTATATAAATAGAACATTTTTGGTCTTCAAAGTTTAGTAACGGCATGATGCTTGTTAGGAAAAGAACCTAACCACGTGCTTGATTACTAAGAAGTCAAGAATGGAGCAAAATTGATGATTAATAGTTTTTTTGTTAAAGTTCTGCCTATTATGGAGGCTCTAGCTTTTCTAAAACTTCGGGTTCTGATGAGATCTTTAGCCAGATCGAAATACTAGTATCAACCTAGCTAATATGGTTGATTTGCTTTATTTTTGTAAATATACGGAGGTTGAAAGCTCGTTAAAAATTTAAAATAACATAAAAATAATCTCGATGTATATAAAAACGAAAAACTAATATAACTGTAATAAAAATAAAAGTTTATTAAAATCGGTCCATGTACTACGGCTATATATGTGCAAATGTGAAAAACTATTTTAAAATTATCGTATTAATAATCCTTTCTAAGGTGAAAATCATGCGATAAGCTCAAAAATTACACTTTTGTTTAGGGTTGCCGCAAAAAAAATGTGGCAACTCTATAAAAAAAAATTCGCAACCTTACAAAAATGTTAGTTTCTTTTTCGGACTCAGCGCGAGAGTTTCACTTTAATACGACTTATTTTTATCACAACTAGGTCCAAATAATATAATGTTTACAGAAAGTGTATGAAAATCTAAAAAAAGTTCACACTTTTACACATAACATCAGAATGGATGAACCGTTTGCCCAAATAGCAGACAAATTGCGAAACATTTTATTTCACCCAAATTAATAAAAAAATAATATCCCTTATTTATGTACCAACTCATCTATTTTAATTAATAAACAAAGAAGTTATAGAGTTAATACCGCATTTTACCACAAAAATATGCTTTTGTTCTAAAAAGTACAAAATTATGCTGCACAATACGATATTTTGTCTAAAATATGCTCTAATGATCAAAATATGCTCTAACAAATCGATACCAGAATTCGTCAGTTTTTCTGAAACAGATAAATATTCATTTTTAAATTTGACGCACTGAAAAACACATGGTTGCCGTGTTCATTGTCATTGGTTCAGTCAATGCCAATTAATGAATAGTAATGAAATTGTTCAGCATTAACAACATTAAAACCAATTAATTTATAATCCAAATGAACAATTCCCAAGTATGCTTTTGCCTAAAAAGAACCGGGCTATTATGTCGCACACCACTGTATGTGGGAGCAAAGAGTCCTTATCGGAACAGAATGGTAAAACAATGTGCAAAACTATCTTTACTTCCAGTTAAGTATTGGCAATGTTATTGTGGCCTGAGCTGAGCTGATCCTCAAGACATTTGTTATCATTGTCTCATTAGTAGTTTTTTCTTCCTTCATTGTATTTTGTACTGAAAATCGCGCTTTTATGCTTTTATACCATATATGGTATTTTTTGCCAATTAGTAAAGAAAAAGGTAAAAATGTACATTAGGGTGTCCCATGAAAAAATTAAGGATGGATTTTTACGACGTAAACCAGAACAATAACGATACTGACGTTTTCAAAAACAAAGGAAGCCGGCATAAACGATTTAAATTGTCTGTGCATGGATAAACAGATATTAGCGGTTTTCATTCTGGGTGTTATATTTAATACGATTTTTTCGCAACAAATCGTGAGTGTTTTTTTTTTTTTTGATGTATGGTAAATTTATAAATCAGCTGATTTTTGTTGTTCGCCACATATGTATCAAAAATTATTTTAATTTATATAAAATGCCATAATTTACAGAAAAAGACAAAATCACAAATTTTTTAATGCAAAATGCTTTCGTTATAAACTGGGCTTTTCGATATTTTTATTAGTTTTTAAGTTTTTCAAATAGTTAACACAAAATAAATTTTTTGGACGTCAGAACAGTCAGGTGTTTTTTTTTTGCTGATAAATTTATCCCGCGTGTTTACTACAGTTTTCCGAAGTAAAATATCGTAGTGGAATTTCAAGTCATAATAGGACACCCTAATTAATGTACAAATATGTTTGTCGTGAAGTTAAAAAAATATATATATTTTCAGATATGTACGTTGAAAGTGTTTTTCTTTCTATAGTTTTGTTTGTTGTTACAATCACACATTAGAGTGGCAGCTATTTTGAAATATAGCAATATTTAAAATGTGCATATTTATTTAGATCTAAGTCACTCAATTTTTAATATTAGAATCATAACAAAAAAAAAAAAATATTGGGCCTGATTACGGTTGTCGTAGTCGTATTTCGACTCTAGTCGAAGTCGTTGTCGATTTTTATTTGTTGCGGTATTACGTAAATTTTTCGACTAAAAGGTTTTTGTAATAGATTGAAAACAACAGAGTGTTGACAAATTTGTTAAATTTATTAATATTATGAAGCACTCTATGACGATCTGTCAAAAACAGCTGATTGGCGGCAATAAGAAATTTTTAATTTTGTTGTTAAATTATCAAAAATATAAAAAATGTTAAGTTTGGACTTATTTTTTTAACTTCAGATGAAAAATATGAGTGCCTATGGCGGAGACGAATGATATTCGAAGAAAACTGCTAAGTGTTGTTTAGCAAAATAACTCCGATCACGTCCAAACTTTTACCTCGCATAGTAATTTTTGAGCTGCAAAAAAAATTTTGTCGTCAGAGCCCCCTTGCGGCTGGACGAGGCATTAAATTCGGAAAAGTTTTTTACAATTATCTCAAAAAGTACACGTCCGATCATTACAATATGCATGTCATATGATATGACCCTAGAATTTAACCCATTACAGCCCAATTCAAAATTTCCTTATATTTATTTGTGTTTTTTTTTATGTAAAAAGATCACCTTATTAAAAAAACGCCTATATAAGCATATAAAAACTGTACAAAAAATTAATGAAAATTTCACAAGCTTTCATAAAAGGTATAATGGACTACCATATCTTTTAAAATAAAAAAGAGATTAAAGGTTAAAAAAAAATGCAAAACATCCACATTGTCAAAATTTAACCTTTGATATTTTTTTTGTTTCATATTGTACCTCAAAAGAAAGCTTATAAATCCGGCATCCATTGAAATCAGCTCAAAAATTAGTTTTTGGGGTAAAAGTTTTGAAGTAATCGTAGTTATGTTTCTAAACTGCACTTGTTCCAGATTTTGCCAATTATGTTTTTTACCCTAAAACGTCCTCCAATTCCGCAAACAGCTTCGGTGCTATAATTTTTATTCTAAAAGTATTTAAATTTAATTGAAATTTCTTTGAAACTTGCATTTTTTAAGAATTTTTTAAATCTGTCGTGAGAAATAAAATAGACGACTGTTTTTATACATTTTGACAGTCGAAAACGACAACCGTAATACGGAAATTGTAATAGATTTTCTAGCAGTTTTGTACATTCGTAGTTTTCGACAAACGTAATACCGTTTTTTAAAAACGACAAATTTTCACTACGACTACGACAACCGTAATCAGGCCGATTAGTTATTTAATTAAATTTTTTAAATTTTCAATTCTGTAATGGTTGAAGGATGTCGAAAAATATATTAAAAAATATATAATGATATTTAATTTTATACACTCAAATGTAAAACATATCCGAAAATCTGAAAAGTTCATAGCATTGATCAAATTTCTAGAAAAAATTTAAAGAAATGAAACATTAAACCTTAATCACACATGTTAGGTGCCACCCTAATCACATATGTTATAGATAGAAAGAAAGAACTCCCCTTTAACATTTATACTTATTTTTTTGTGGGCTCATTTTTGCAGGCAAACACTTGGACAATACTTCTTCCATTAACCCTCTAAACGGCAAGCCCTTCTACATGTGGGGTATATTAAAATGACTACAAATGCTCCAAATGAGAGTTTTTTTTTTTTTAAATTAAAATATTTCGATATAAAACTAAATTTACGATATTTTTTTTGAAGAAATATTTCATGGGCATTGCTCGGTTTGGAAGAGAGAAAGTCTTAAAATTAAAATTTCGTAAAATTTCAAAAATAGGATACTTTACTACGAACACAATTTTCAAAAATGTTAAAAACATATTTGAGATGGCTAGAAGCCTGCTAGCTTAATAGCAATATATATTGAAGTCAAAGTGCGTTTGCGCTCAATTTCTATACTATATTGCCCAAAGTAGGCAACGAAATGCTGTAGAACAACTTATTGTTTAATTTTCGTGCCAAACTCATAATATTAATTGCATTGCAAAAACGCGTTGGCTGGTTTGTTGGTTAAGTACGGTGAAGCTTTTTTACTGAATGTTTTCATATTGCACAGTGTTGTGTGTTTGGCCAAATATAATCGAATATTTGAATTAGAGATGGGAACGTGAGCAGAATTTAGCATGATTCGAGTGAGTCACGAGTAATTACGCGTAAGTATGAGTGAAACATAATTTTACTTACGTAAACGTGAGTGAGAGTAGGTAAAAATTATTTGTGAGTGAGTGTACGGGGATTAAATATTTACGTGAGTGAATTTTCCACCTATTTAATATATTAAAGTTTTTAAAGTACAAAATAATTGGCAAATTTACCCTAATTTTTCTACTTTTTTACGTAAAATTGAGTGTAAGTAAAATCTGAATGTACTCACGTGAGTGTGAATGAGTGTGAGAAGGAAAAAAGCTCGTGAGGGATTGTGCGTGACAAAATTTTTCACTCGTGTGCCCATCTCTACCCTAAAAGAACTATCTGCATTACATCAATGAAATTTTGCATTAGATCTATGAAATGTCAATGGAATTCGTTCAATAAAACTTTTATTTTTTTAATTTTTCATAAAATTTTATTAAAAGCTTTTACTTAAACATTTTTTTTATTCAAAATTTCATATGCCTAATGAAAAAGTTTCACTAAAAAATGTTTATTCTTCTTGCGAAGAAAACTTCATTAGTTTAGTAAAAAATTTCATTAAAACTCGTCAAAGAAAATTGTCTCTGTGTAGTTTGGACAATTAACCTCAAAATGTTTTGTTCTTTACTGATATTAATATAACGGTACATGATTAAAAAGTTTGATCACCGCCACAATCGTCCTTGCAAATAAAACTAGTTAGACTAGATCGATTTTGTTAAGCCTAGAAAAAATAATCACAGTTCGACAAAAATGTTCACTGTATTTTACATTGATATCAAATTTTTGTCCATCAACATTATCTTTGGTAAGAATAGACAATTAGAGTCGTCTTAAATTGTTTAGTTCTGATTTTTATTTCCGTTATACATAAATAAAAAAACTAATATAATTTTCAAAATCCCCAAGCCCCAAGGACAAGTGGAGTATTATTTTGTTTCGCGGAAGTCGTAATAAACTGTTGTTCATAAACTTTCAATAAGTCCCAGATGTTGAATTCTTGAAATGTGGAAACAGAATTAATCAAACTCAAGTATTTTGCTTTCGTGGAAAACAAGGTTTTCCAAATTTGTGTAACCAAATCTAAAAAGGTACTCTACCTATTTATTGATGAGCTCTTTAAACGTACCCATACACTAGCAATACTATGGCGCAATTTTTCTTTTCAGTTCTTTGATCTATTACATCACATGGTAATAGAATAAAAAACTAAAACAATTGCCAGTGTGTGCGACATTTAAAGATATTTAAACCTATTTCATAAAATAAAAATTACATTTGATAACTATCATCTTCAGTAAAGACAAAATCATATTGACAAGTTACCACATTTTACATAAACATTCACACTGTGCATTGCATTATGTTGTGGACAAACATATTTACGGCTTTGTTCGAGGGAATGGTGTATGGTAAATTGCTATAAATTGTCTTCTTTATTTTAAATTTGTCTCTTGCCTTTAGATATCGCGATGCATCGTTAGTTTTATTTATTTGCTTCCTTCGATCAGAATGCATAATGTTTGGGGATCCTGATCTCGTTAGTGCATTTTTGTCATTGCCTTAATTTATGTGTACAAGTCAGTCAGTCCACTTCATCGATTGATGAGTGTAAACATTTTAGCTTTGTTCTGATTTAACTTGAATTCAAACATTAGGGTAATATCAACGAGACTTGGTATTCAATGTTTTAAAAATCAGGATTTACAATATTTCTCGTAAAAGATTTTGTTGGGGTATAAATTCGGCTTTAAATGAAATGTTAAAATGCAAAAACAATGTTGCATTAATTCGAACCACCCTAACTAACGTCTTTGAAAATAGTTCCTTTATTGTCAGTTGCTACGTTATTTCGATTTTGGGTAGGACACTATTAACGCCTTCAGTAAATAAATCAATGATGTTTAAAAACAAGATTTCCTACAAAGTTTTCATTATTTATTAACCCACTATTGGACACACTGTTCCTTTACCAACCCAGTTGTTTCAAACGGTCATACATTTTTACTGGATAAAGATTTGGCAGTGTTTTTAAAAATATCATAAATATGTTTTAACCAATAATAAAAAATCGAAGAAGTTATTTTGTGTTTACTTAAAACATTATATGGTTTTTTTTACTAACATTACATTTATAAAAGAGTTGCCAGATGGCAATTTTATAAAGGATCAAATCATGGATGGTAACCGATTCAATGCGGGTATCGATAAGTGTAAGGCTATTTTCTTTTATTTCGGTAACGGTATTTTAAGGGTAACGATATTTCAGTTATTTTTGTAACGGTTTTTTGGCGTTAACGGTATTATACTCATTTTGGTAACGGTATTTTAACGGTAACGGTATTTTAGTTATATTGGTAACGTTATTTTAAGGATAACGGTTTTTACGTTATTTCGGTATCGGTATTTTAGGGGTAACGTTATTTTATTTATTCAGGTAGTGTCAACGCTCACGGATATTTTTAGCCCCATTATGCTCGAATTCCAATGACTGGCTAGTTTATGATCAAACGTTTGGAAAATTTATTTATTTGCTGCGATAGTTTTTTTATCTTGTCAGATTATTTTGGTAACTGTATTTCAAAGAAAGCGCTATTTCAGTTATTTCGGTAACGGTTTTTTTTAGCGATAACGGCATTTGAGTTATTTCGGTAACGGTATTTTAAGGATATTGGTTGCTATATCGGAACGGTATTTTGTGGATAACGGTATTTCAATTATATCTGTATTTTAGGGATAACGATAGTAAGTTGAAAGGGTTTTGAATCGATAACGGTATTTTAGCGGTATTGCCTGATATACCTGGATCAAATACAATATATAAAAAATGTG
>JAEKOY010000769.1:0-19470 GCA_021234595.1 Delia radicum | reverse complement strand
CACGCACGTATTTTTTATGTAAAATGCGAATATGACGCAGATATTAATGACATTAAAAAAACATAAAACTTTGGCAACAATATCCAACATCTGCTAATGACAGTTGCTGATGCTTTTTTAACGTCACCTTTTATTAGTAAACATGTCAAAATACATGCTAGGAAATATCATAGCAACCGGTTAATAACATTTTTTTTTTAATTTCACAAAAATCAATTAATTTTAAACGATTCTAAAAATTCTTTTAAAATAAATCTGAAAAATCCATAATGGATAAGCCACAAATGATAGAACATTTAAATGAATCTGTAAATTATACCGTATACGATACTAAATGGATACCATGTTCCGCTAAATTTGTGGCCTTAGGTTCTAAACCTAATGGTCAGGGTATATTGGAGATATATGAATTGAATGAAAAGAAATTGGAAAAAATCAAAACGATTGAAAAGAAATCAGCTTTTAAATGTGGTACATTTGGCGCTTCAACGCTAAGGAATAGACACATGGCTATAGGAGATTTTCAAGGAAGACTACAAGTATTGTATGTTTGAAAGGAATTCGGAAAGTAAGACTTTTTATTAAATTTTGTATTGCTTTTAGAGATTTAGAACGTCCGGAGATACCTGTTTATAATGTGGAATCTCATTCTTCCATCATAAATTGCATAGATGCCTTGGGTGGTAAACAAATCGATTGTGGTGCTCCAGAAATAGTTACCGGCAGTCGCGACGGTTCTGTTAAAGTATGGGATATTAGACAGGGCAAAGCTCCTGTTGTCGATATGACCCCTGAATCCCCAGCAGACGCTTCTGTTAACACTAATCCCAAAGAGATTGCTGGGCTGTGGCCATAGGTGATAGTTTTAATAATGAAGAACGCTGTGTAGCAGCTGGCTACGATAATGGTGATTTAAAGCTTTTCGATCTGCGAAAACTTTCAGTACGCTGGGAAACATCTCTGAAGAATGGCATTTGTGGTATAGAATTTGATCGCAAAGATATACCCATGAATAAAATGGTGGTAACTACTTTAGAAGGTGGCCTTTTGGTGTACGATATGCGTACCCAGCATCCCACTAAAGGTTTTACTTGTTTAGAAGAACATAATGCTGGTCGTTCGGTAGGTTCTAATGGTGTTATAAGCGGACCTAAGGCTACCGTATGGTGTGTACGACATTTACCACAAAATCGTGAAATTTTTGTAACATGCGGCGGAACCGGCTCTGTACGTTTATGGAATTATGCTTATCCCGAGAAGAGAGTTAAAGAAGATTCGGATGGTTTTAAAGAGGGAGTAGTAGGTTCATTAAATATGCTAAATGCTTCTACATTATCTACACAGCCAGTGCATTGCTTTGATTGGCATCCCGACAAAATGGGTTTAGCTGTTGTGGAGCCTTCGATCAAAGTGTTAGGGTATTGGTAACCACTAAACTTAATTTGTATTAAATTAAAAATAAATCTTTGAATAATTTATTGAGACCAAGCTTTTCTTTAAGTTTAATGGAAATTAATTATGCTAACTTATAGAAATTTAGGACATAGAAATCCAGGAATTATTTGCATGGTGGAATCAAGGATTAATATCTGTAAAATTTTGACAAAACAACTTTTCATTATTCAAATATGTTCGACATTTTTTGGTGATAATTTTAGCAAGAATTTTTTTAAATAGCATTAAACTTCATTAAACAAATTAAATTCCGACAAAAACGGGTAATGAGTAAATTCTAAGTCTATGATAGGTATAAAAATAAGGGAAAGTTATAGATTTATGAGATAATAACCCATTATGTACCAACTGTTCTTTTTTCAACCCAGTATTTTTAATTTGCTTTATTTTTACTGGATAAAGATAATAAGTCGTTTTTAATGGTTTTTAACCCTAAAAAATTCAACACTACCACTACAATTTTAGTTTGTTCGACAACACAAATTTTTTTACATTTTTTTAATTTGTACAAGTTTCTACTGGAAGGTGTTCGATTATACAAATACTCAGTAAAAAATTTTAAAAAGAGAGAGTAAAGTGACAGTTTAATGCCAAAGAACTTACAAGTTTTTACTGGATACATTTTTGACAGTAAAAATTTGTAAGCAGTAAAAACAAATGATTGAAAAAATATGCTTTTTCAAAGTCCACTGATATTTAAATTTAGAAAATATAGAGAAATCTATGATAGATATACAAATAAGGGAAAGTTATAGATTTTTAAGACAATAACTCATTATGTACCAATTGATCTTTTTCACCCCAGTATTTTTAAACTGCTATATTTTTACTGGATAAAGATAATAATTAAGTGGTATAAAAACCCTAAAATAACTCAACATTTCGACTACAATAGTAAGTTTGTTTGATAACACAAACATTTTTACAAATTTGTACAAGTTTTTACTAGAAGATGTTCGTTTACACAAGTACGTGTAAAAAATGGTAAAAAGAGAACAAAGTGACAGTTTGATGCCAAAGAACTTACAAGTTTTTACTGGATAAAACATTGCTTGAAAAAATATGCTTGCATTTTTAGTAAACAAAAACAAATATTAAATTAAATTATAACTGTTTATGGTTTTAACGTGAAAAATATTAAAGAATTAACTGTGGAAGAAGTTAAAATACAATTTAAATTGTTTCGGGTCTACCATTTCAATTAACTTTTATCTTTTCCATAATGACCAGTTGATTTTTTTTTAATATTTAAGATTTATTTTGTTTTATCTATTTTACCAAGTCTTACAAATTTACCGTTCGTTTACCTTTTTTTGTAAATTTGTCTTACTCTCTGTAATTTTGTTACTGAGTTATTTTTACTGGACTTTTCTGGCAAAGTAATCGAACAGATTTTGTAAATGCTTAATAGTAAAAAAATTATAAAATAATTATTTAATTATTGGCTCTTTTCGACAGAATCTTTTTAAAAGTAATTTAAAATTATAAAAAAATACGATTAATTATTTCTCTCTTAAAAATTAGTTCATCAATTCGTCTGACTGTTATTGGTTGGACCTATTGACTATTAATAAAAAAAAAATTAGTTAGGAATGAATTATATAGTACCTATAATATAAATATCCGTTTTTTGATTCTGAAACTCTTTGCAATATCTCGTATCATATCTGAGATATTGAGTATCAACTTTGATCTAACTGCCAACTTTGCATACAAAAATTAAAATATGTGTGCCTTTATCATTTTTCTCGATAACGACTTTTTTTAGCGTATGGCCCAAATCAATACTAAGCTGAAAAATCGTTTAAAAAATTTACGGTTCGGACCATGAATTTTTCAATTACACAAAGTCGAAACAAAAATAATGGCTAATTTATATTGAAATACAACCACACTTTACTTACACTTTTTAATATTTTTTTTATTTATTAAGAACAAAAAACAGACTTTTATTTAAAATTTGAAGGTTTGCTTTTTAAACAATCATTTATACATTTACATTTTACTATTTAATGCCGGTACCACTTTTTCACATTCAGTTTTGTTACTGCCGTGTTTTTTTGATTAGCACAATTAAATATTTTGTAAGTCTTAAGCTTACCGCATGTAAATTTGGTTAAAAATTTTTGATAATTTTTTATTTATTAATTTTATAACGACTTATTTGAATTTCAGAATTTTCGCCAGATTTGCAAATAATTTCTGTTTTTTTTTTGTTTTTATTAACTATTTTATTTTTTTAAACGTTATATGTTAAATATCTTTTCATTGTTTGAAATGTTTTTAATTTGTTTAAGTTGGACACGATGAGTTTCGATTACAAATTAACCAGAAGGTGACCTAGGCTAAATATGGGTGATTCAATGTAGTTGGGCCTTTAATTTTCAAGATATTTCCATGGTTTCTTTTCAATTTTTCTTATGCCGTCCAAATTGGGTTTTTTAAATTCCCGACGTTTTTCAACTCCCGGGAATCCGAAATTTTTTCGAACATACCCGGCATATCTAATATAAATATTTAGGGTTTTACAGTGAAAGCAATTTTTTCTCAGAAAAAAATCAAAATATGTTTAAATTCAACAATCACTATAAATTCAGGAATATTTTTAAATATTAATTTTACTAAAAACAACTCAATTGAGAGTGTTCTAAAAAACGAATCCACAAAAAATTATTAATTTTTACTTGAAATCATGTGTTGTTGTACAAAACGAATAATTTTATGTGTATTAGTTTTTCAGAACATCCCCGTTCGTTGAAATAGCGCTATAGATTCGAAACCCTTTCAAATGACTCGTTATCCCTAAAATACCGATACCTTTAAAATAGCAATACCTTAAAGTTTTTATTAATTAAAGTATCATTTTCGAAATATCCCATTAGCTACTAGCTGAGACTGTTGTTGTTTCCCATTTAAAATTGAACTGTTTGTTAAATTATAACTGGACATTCCGTAATCGGGCCCAAGTCATATTGTTAACTTTACCAGTTTCATATCATTACACGATAAATAATTAAAAAATATAAATAATTACAGAAATTTTTTCATATTTAAAATAACTTTATCCTTTAAATAGCGTTACCGAAATAACTGAAAAATCGTTATCCTTAATATCGCTACCGAAATATCTAAAACACCGTTAACGAAAAAAAACTAAAATATCGCTACCGCTAAAAAACCGTTACCGAAATAAAAGAAAATAGCTTTGAAACGGTTACCATCCATGATATATTTAAGAAGAAGAGTAAAGTCTAGATTGTTTATTGAATTTTAACAAATTTTAACATAAATTAATAAATTTTTTTAAAATTTTCTGTTTTTTTTGCTTTATTTACAGACTTTCGGGCTAAAAACACTAAATGGAAGGTATGTACATTCAGATAAAAAATTACATGTTTAAGTCCATATCAGTGAAAGCATAATTTTAATGTAATTTCAAAATTTTAATGTAATTCAAAGGTTATATTTTATTCCGTTATTCCATTCCCTCAGAATTCAATCAATAGCCTCATTCAAAACCTTCAATTGGTATTAAATGAATTCCTAACTTGAATGAATTCAATATGTTCATTCACCATTTTACTAATTGAATGAATATATTTTAGTATCATTCATTTAATACAAAGAGTTTTTCTTTTGTTGTAGCCTAATTATAAGTAATTTGCTTTTGTTTTATGTAAATATTTCAGTTAAATTATGACGACTTTCGTTAATCATTTGACTAAATGAATGAAAGCAAATCTTTCTTCGTTCACCCTTTTACTAAATGAATTAAGAAAATGTTGAATCATTCAAAAAAAGAATTCATTCAAAATATAAATCATTCATATTATTTAAAGCTTTTAAGAATTAAGCTAGGAATTCATTCCTTAGGAATGCCTTTTCGCAATGAAATTTGAGTAAAATTTCATTCATTTTACAAAATTTAATTAAATAATTAAGCCTTTTCAACCTTTGTGTACATTGGACCGACTCACCTTGTAGGGAGAACAGAAAGTGTTTTTTTGTTTGTTTATTTAACAAATTGGACATTAATTTAATCAAAATGATGATTAATAGATAAATATGAATTTTGATTAATTAGAACTTGAATAATTTTGATTTATATTAAAACATTTTCAAAAATTCGGAACTTACTCCAATTTTTTCTTTGTTTTGTCCTTGCTTTATAAAGCTATAAATAAAGTCAATTAGATTAGATTTATATGACATTGACCATTTGTTAAAAATTACTGCAAATTAGTCAATTAATCAATCATAATTTTACATATTTGAAAAAAATTCTGATTAATCGGTTAACCATGTTTATATTAATCAGAATTGTTGTTAATATATCGTTAAATAAATCAGGATATTGATTGATAAGAAATTATGATAAGTCGCACATTCCTAGATTTATAAAATAGTACATTAAGAGTTTGTAAATAGAATTAGAATTTGCTAAATACCTCTGGAACGTTTTATTTATTAAGAACAAAAAGAGATTGTGAGCTTAAATTTTAAGTCATTGTTTCTTTTTAATCCTGTTTAAAGCCGGCCCCTGTTCTACATGTTACTGCTCAATGCCCTACCCTTTTTCACATTTCTCTGTTAAAATTGTTTTTTTTTTTTTGTAAACCTTTATTTGCATAACTTTTTATCACTGTCCCATTCTTTGTTTAACATGTGCAGTCATTTCTTCTAGTAACAATTTAACTTTTTGTAATAGTTCTTCATTTTCCGGAAATTTACATGGTTCCTTTTCGATTGCTTTTATACAAGCCTGATTGGATAATCTAGCTGAATTTAATTGTGACGTTATCATAACTTCACTTTCATCTTCTGTATGATTGGTTATGGCTTCTAATGATCGTTGACTTAATTCCTCACATAATTCTAAAGCTTTATGCGCAAATGCCTGTTTAGTAGCCCATACTAATTCCTTGGCGGTATACGATCTAAAAGCTTTTACCAATTTTTCGGCTTTTTTTAAAGGTGTAGGTGATATTAAGGCAGCAAGTTCCCATACTTTTGGCTCAGAACCATGTTTAATACATTGATGACCCATTAGATTGGTGGCTTTTTTCAATAAACGTTCTGGTGTTTGTCCTTTGGCATCCGGTTTTCCTTCTGCTATGGCTGTTACAGTTATACATAAAACTTCCAAATCCAAAAAGTGAGTTTTCAATTCTGACAAACGATTATATGCATTCATGGCATCTTCAAAGTGTCCTGTATCCACGGATACTAACATAAAATTTTCCCAAACTTTCCAATTTGTGTAATTACATTTTAATGATTCGGCCAATACCTTATGAGCTCTTTGTTTATCTCCTAGTTTTATGAGAGCCTTGGCTAAATTATTCCAAGATTCAAAACCTAAGGGTTCCAAATGTGTATATGTTATATAGGCATGTACTGCCAATTCCCATTTCTCTAATGTTATAGCACAATAACCCAATCTTAGCCATATTTTTTCTTGAAGAGAGTTAATTTTAACCGATTTTTCATAGTGCATTATAGCTTCTTCATATTTTTTGTGAAAGAACAAATAATTACCCCAATAAGATTGGGCCTTGCCACTGGTATGTTTCGAAAACTCCCAGGCGGTTTCATAACAATCTGGATTATCTGTGGCATCTCCTAATAGACAGTATAATAAAACTGTGGGTTTCTTATTCAATTCCTGTTGTATTATCTCAGCAGCCTTGTGTCTAAGTTCTAAAACCGAATAACAGGTAATAACTTGTTCCCAAGCTTGGATTTGCAAATATATATCCAAAGCAGATTTGATCATACCCAATGACATTAACAATTCGCAGAGTTGTATTTGCACCTGCCATTTTGGTTGTATAAACGAAGCAAAGGCATAAGAAAGTCGATCTTTAACTGAGTATACACTTTCGGAAAGTAATTTAACCGCTTCCTCACATTGTTTCCAACTACGTTCAACAGTACGACGATGTTGCGATTCTTGTACACAATTGAGTAATAAGGCCGATTGGCGTATTTGTAAAGGACCATACTCTTGGTACAGCAAAGTTTGGGTATACGGTTCTAATTCTTCATTTGCCAAACGATCGTTAGGTTGTGAACGTTTTAATTGACGCCTGTAAATAATAAAAAAGACTTATTCCTGTTTATACGAAATATTAAAATCAACAACTTACACTTTAGCTAATACCAACGCCTGTAAAACACTAGGTAAAGTCATAACCTCATTATCATTTAGTTCTATAAATCGTATACGCTCCAAACGTGTATCATCTTCCAATAACAATAGTTTAGGTATCTCTATACCACCATTAGTATCTTTAGCTGCTGGTAATTGTGGTTTTTCCAATTGTTCGACTTTAAGACACAATTGTGGCAGAGCTTTTTGTTGAAATTTTGTACGTACTCCCAATAAACCCTCTACATTTAATTGAACTTTTAAATGATCACATAAAGAATTTAAAATTTCATTAGATTTTTCTCCACGATGATATTGCAAATTAGCATTAGCTACTTCTAAATAAAGTAAAGCCTCATATTCTTTATTATCTAAGTCAGCCACATGTTCCAACAGCCAATCGGCTTCTTTTTTAACTTGTTGCCACAAATTTGAAGTCAACTCGTCGAAGCAATGTTGATGTAAACATAAATAACGTAAATGCCACCAATGTAGAATCTAATAAAAAAATATATAAAATTACGAAATTAAAAAAATTAACAAATATATCAATTTTCTAACATTTGACTAAAATTCAGCAAAGAAATAAAGCATCAAATATCAATTCAGCTAAGTTAAGGAGAGCTTATTTATTTAGGATTAGCATAGACATACTTTAAAAATACATTAGATACAAATTCAGCTATGTTAGAATATATTCAGCTAACAACAATTATATAACAAAAACAGCAAAGTGCACCTAGTGACTGACACGTGCAAAGTTCACATAGTACAATTACTATGTACAGGAATTTATAGCACAAAATATTACTTCAGTTAAATTAATCTAATAAATTTTGTGTTCATATAAAAATGTTCTCAATTTAAAAAATAAATCTTAATTTCAATTAGAAAGTCACAATTTCACATGGAAAGTCTCATTTCAATTGTAATTATCTCATTAACTGCGAAATACCTCAATTAAATTTACAATTTTGTCAATTTTAAATGGATAATCTCAATTTCATTTAGAACTATCACAATTTCAAATAAAAAATTTCAATTTCAGTTTGAAAATTTCCCAATTTTAATAGAAAATCTGAATTTCATATAGAATTTTCGCAATTTAAAATATAAATTACAAATTTCAAACGAAAGTTTCTTCATTTAAAATAAAAAATCTAAAATTAATTTAAAAATACTCATTTTCCATTGGAAAGTCTCAGTGTCATTTAAAATGTTCGCAATTTCAATTGGAAATGGTGTAATAATTTATAATTATACTATTATACATTATTTGTGAAATAATTGGCTTTTTATAGTTAAAGATTATGTTAGCTGAATCAAATTGCATGTCTTGGTAACTTCTCTTTCTGTAATTCAGCAAAATATGATTTTTCATCAGCACCGTTTTTAATGATTGAATTGTTGTTTAAGTAAAATAATTCTGATTCAGCTAATATAATGCTAGCAAAATTTAACATTTATTTGATTCAGATTAAACCAAATACGCTTTTCAAACTTTTTAACACAGTCAGCTGTTATTATGCTGATTTACGACATAGCCAGTTAAATAAAGCTACTGATTAGTTATATTCAGCTAAGCTGAATTATGTTTATGTGTCATAAACTATTTAATGCTATTGATTTTTTGTATTCAGCTAGTACAATTTCAATTAAGTCTATTTGTTGTATGTACACACATTTCTTAATCAGATAAGAAAACAAATTCAGCAACATTTTTATAGTTGTTATTCCAATTAACTACATTTTCATTTAAGTCAAAACTGTTCTTTTGCAATTCTGTATATTTAAATTATATTCAGCTGTCTAATATACTATCTGCGTGATTTATATTTTTATATTTTGTAGGTAAAACTTAATTCAGCCATTATATTATATATTTGTAGTACATTTCGTTAAAGGCACTGAAACAAATGGTATTACAAAAATTTCGTTTATTTAGTTTCATAGCGGTCATATTTTTTTTGTACGCCCTCTTAAGTGGAATTTTCTAAATTCTTATTATTTACGGTCATAAAATAGCAATTCAGCAGTTTCTATCTGCGGGATTTATATTTTTCTATTTTGTAGGAAAAACTTAATTCAGCCATTATATTATATATTTGTAGTACATTTCGTTAATGGCACTGAAACAAAAATTTCGTTTATTTAGTTCCAGAGCTGTCATATTTTTTGTACGCCCTCTTATGTGGAATTTTCAGATAATTCAATCTTCACAAAGTTTAAAAGTTCCTTTATTCAGTTGAGAAAATTCAGCTTAACAATATTTTAATAATAATTTTTAGTTATTCAGCAGAGTTAAAAATAATTCAGCTAAGTAAAAAATGAGTTTAAAGAAAAAAAGGAGTTTAAGGAAAAAAATACTAATTTGGTCAAATAAATTTATTAAGGCTGTCTATATTTTGCGTTTATGTATAAAAAATTAAATTCAGCTAAATTAGTGACATCACATTTTGTTAATACAGCGTTTTTATAAAAACCGAAAAAGCACTAAATTAACATATCTTTTTCCAACTTACCACTTCATCCTCTCGAACACTTAACAATTTATTCAAAATATCTTTTGCTAATAATATAAATTCACCCAACACTACATTGGGATTGATTTCTTCACCATTTTCCTTTAACTCTATTAACGGATCACCTAAACGGGGTTTAATTTCATTTACAAAACTTTCAAATGCTTTTAAATCATCAAATGGACCGATGAAATTATATTGTGTGAATAGCAGTAACAATTCTACTGACAAACTTAATAATTCTTCAAATTCCTGTTCATTATGGTTAGCCGGGGAGTCTTTAAATTGCCACCATTTATTTAACAACTCTTGTATGTTTTTGATACACCATTCTCCACGCCAAACACGTTTTAATGAATCACTGGTTAAATCTAAAAGAAATTTATATTGAGAGCAACAATTTATTAAATATTGATAAATGCATACCTTCTTCGTTAACTTTATCATTGAAATTACACAAATAAAGTAAATTTAAATGCATTTTTGTATAAATTTCTACAAATATGAATAATAGAAAACACAACACGTTTTGCAGACGTTTTGCAAATTGTTGTAAGTTTTTTTTTTTTTTGGTTTGTTTTGATTACATTTTTCTTTTCACATTTTGTTCCCAACTCATACACAATCCAACAGCTGTTCTTTCACATTTAATTTATATAGCAGACACCCTGTTAGTATAAATGTCAACGAACTGTCAGTAAAAAGAGTTTTAGTTAAGTGAAAAGTTTTTAATTGTTGAATGCTCTGGAGTTTTCTTAAAAAAAGTGTTAATTTTAGTGGTTTATATTAATTATTAATTATCTTTGTAAATTATTTTTCAACATGTTGTAAGTAACTTATCTGTTAATTTTTTATTATCGTAAACTTGTTATTTAGGATTATTTTTACAAAAAAAAAAGTTAAAATTTTGATCCAAAATTTGGAGTCACATTTTTTTTCTACAGTGTTGCCATACTGAATATTTCTGAAAAGCTTTAGCGTTTTTTTTTAATTATGTTGATATGCGAGATATTGAATTTGAATTAACGGGTTTTTAACTTTTTTATTTTATTTTTTTTTCAATATTTTAGAACTAAGGAAAATTTTTCTACAATAGTATCCAGAAATTATGAAAAGAAAAAAAAAAAATTAAAACAAATTACCAAATTACCAAATTTTTGTGAATTTTTTAATTACACGGCGAAACTAATTCAAACAAACATTTCCTTTCAAATAATACTCCATAGTAAGTATTCTTTCATAAAGAAAAATCTTTTGATGGCAAAATATTTTACCTTTTAGAAAACATGCAGAACGAGAATTTTTCCTTTTTTTACTGAATATTTGCTTTTCTTAAATCACCCAAGGTTTTTAAATATTAATGCTTTCAGATTCTAATCGATCCGTTCGAATACATTTCCTAGGACACTGATCCAATATGGGAAATATATATCCCATTGGTCGTCAAAGGTAAAAAAGAGGAGGTTTTTGTTGCGTTTTTTATATTTTTTGTTCGTATGTACATTTAAGGCAATTTTTGTTTGATTTAATTTTGAAAAAGTGATATTTATAGATTTTTGTCTCCTAATTTAAATCTGGTAGCCAAATTTTGTTTATCCCTTCACAATTTCGAAATATCGCATAAAAAGGATAGGACTACAGCCAAAACTTCGATTTACCACTCAAGCAAATTTAAAAAATGTTTACATTTTCGTGTTTTGCATAGCAAAATCATTAAAAAATATGTTTCATTCGACGCAAACAAGATAATATAAAAAAACTCGTCACGTCTTTAGCTATTATTTGGGGTAAAGTATTTGTTCACTAACTTTGACTTATGTCAAACAATGGGAACAATGTCCCATGGATTTTTTTTCATAGAATGGGTTTGCAAACAATATTTTTGCCGAAACTTTTGTTGAGAAATGTTTGGGCGATAAATAAATATCAATCTTTTTCAGCACAACAGGAGAAATTCATTATTGATTCATTAGGAAAACTTGCAAAATTCTGATTTATTATTGTCGATTGGTTTGGTTGGTACTTAACAAAGAAAAGTTTGATATAATTTTTATTAAAAATAAAAATTATGTTTTTTTCGACCTTTAATTGTGCAATGAAAATGAAATTTATTCAAGTTCGAGGCCATACTCTATATATCTTTATTAGGATATTGTCCTAACAAATAATCTAAAGAGTTTTTTGTTTTCAAATTTATTAATTGACCACTTCAGGAATGTGTTGATAGATCTATTTCGGGAATTTTCTAGGTTCCCATCATCAGAACACGTTTTGAAAGAGGTAACAATCCCATGACAAACATCAAACATTCATATAAACTAGTTTACTCACTACATGAGAACTAATATATGAACTCGAAGTTAAAGATTATCACCATTGATCAAAAAATAAATTGAAAACTTGTTTGTTATGTGCAAGGACCACCTTTGGTGGATATTCAATAGACGCTTTTCCTCCTTTTCATTTTTTTGTTTTGTTTATAAACAAAAACAGGGGGAGTAAACTAGACTGTACTTTGTCTTTTATACAAGTTTGATATACTTTTTATTAAAAATAAAAATTATGTTTTCTTTCCGACCTTTAATTGTGCAATGAAAATTATTCAAATTCGAGGCCATACTCTACATTTCTTTAATAGGATATTGTCCTAACAAATATATATATATAGATCTATCAACACATTCCTGAAAGGGTCAAATATTTTGGTAACGGTCTTTGATCGTTACCCCCGATATTTCAGATATTTCAGTTATTTTTTTAGCGATAACGGTATTTTACTTATTTCGGCAACGATATTTTAGTTGTAATGGTATTTCAGCTATTTCGGTAATGTATTTTAAGGATAACGGGTTTTCAGTTATTTCGGTAACGGCATTTTAAAGGGAACGTTATTTTATTTATTCAGGTAATGTCAATACACACGGATGTTTTTAACCCCATTATGCACGAATGACTGGCTAGTTTATGATGAACATTTGGGAAAATATACATACATATATATTTACAGTGATATTTTTTCTGATATTGTCAGATTATTTCGGTAACGGTATTTTAGCGGTAACGGTATTTTAATTTTTTCGGTAACGGTATTGTAGTTATTTCGGTAACGATATTTTAAGGGTATTGATATTTTAATTATATCCGTACCTGTATTTTACGGATAACGTAATTTAAATTATTTCGCAAACGGTATTTTAGGGATAACGATATTTGTTAAAAGGGGTTTGAATCGATAACGGTATAACCTGCCATACCTGGTAAATTTACATGAATTTTGTTTTTGCTAATTTCTATCCTTTTTAATCAAAACACTGCTTGCTTGAAAATGTTTACAACAATTTGTAATACCACACACACACAACACATGGGCTTGTTTCTTACACATATAATTTATATAGCAGACACCCTGTTAGAATAAATGTCAACAAACTGTCAGTATAACAGATTTAGTTAAGTAAAAAATCTTAAATTGTGTGGTGTGTTCTGTGGTGTTCCTCAAAAAAGTGTTAATTTTTGTGGATTATATTAATATTTAATATATTGTCTATGTAAATTATTGTTCACCAAATAGTAAGTAACTTATTTGTTAGTGTTGTTTGTCATCATAAACTAGTTGTTTAAAATTCTTTTAACAAGAAAAGAAAATTGACAATTGGCTCCAATGTTTTGAAGTCTCATTTTTTTTCTACAGTGTTGAGTATTTCTGAAATCTTTAGCGTTTTTTTTTTTTATTTTTTGCAACGTTTTTAATATGCGCGATATTTAATTCAAATTAACGGGTTTTGTCATGTTGAATATTTCTGGAAATATGTAGTGCTTTTTTTATTGTTTAGAGCGTTTTTCTACTATGCGCGATTTTTAATTTGAATTTATGATTTTTTTTAATTGCTTTATAACAGAACATGAAACGGGCCACTAATTTCTAAATCATCCAGACTGAAAGTGTCATCCGAACCAAAAAAAAAAAAAATTTTAAAACTATTTTTATTTCTGCAAATCCCACCCTGTTAGAAAATACCAAAGGTACTCCACCATTACGAGAAAAACACTAGCAGTATTCATTCTTGGTAGTAAATAACCATTGTAGATGTGGTTTATGGTGTATGTTTGATAAATTTATCAGAATTTACCAGAACCAACAACAAAATGTATTGCACTAAAGTTTACTACGCTGTGCCGAAATACCACACAAAAACAAATGTGATAAATTTATCAGCAAAAAAAAAAAACAGCCGTCAAAAAAATTTATTTTGTGTTAGTTTTTGGAAAAATTTAAAAATTAATAAAAATATCGAAAAACAGTTTAAAACGAAAGCATTTTGCACTAAATAATTTGTCATTTTCTGTAAATTTTGTCACTTTTCTTAAATTCAAATAATTTTTGATATATTATATGTGGCAACAAAAATCAGCTGTTTTATAAATTTACCGTACATTAGCGTATATTAAAAGTAGCGTATATCAAAAGTAATTTCGAATATCTTTGTTTAATCATCACAAAATTAGAAACTTTCTCTAAACGTTAATGATAATATTAAAGATGTAAACGACAATAGAAGATAGTTTATTTTTAATAACTTTAAGAAGCACATGAATCAAAATTTAATATGCACAGCAAAATTATCAACATAAAATATCTAATAAAAGATTTGTTTTAATTAAATTTGTTTCTAAACAAATATTTAATTGAATCAATTAATATATTAATTGACTTTTAAATATATATACACATATTTTAGACGTAATTCTCAAATTATTTTTTCATATACCAAAGCTTTAATAGAAAATTTTCAGTATAAAATACCAAATGCATTTGAAGTTTACAAACAAACAAGCACACACACACAAACAGACGCAGCATTAACAAAAACACACATACCAACGTATAGTTCACACATTTTTTTTGTGAGTATCAAAATTTAGTTTTTTGTTGAAGTTATTTATAACTTTTGTTCCTTTTTAATTTTCCATAAAAGTTTTAATTGATATTATCATTTTCGTGATAGGTGTAAAATCAATTAAAATATTAATTGATTCAATAAATTTTTTAATTGAAACCCGTTTTTAGTTTTTTCTGTGTGGGAAGATGGAATAAATTTTTTTTTTTTGCTATTTTACCATTTCTTGTACCATTTTGTATGGTTTTTCGTGCTATTTTGCATACCATTTTCGTGACATTTTAAACTTGCCCTGATAATTATATATAAAAGTGAGAGTTTTTTCTTTTTAATTTAAACACATATATTTATATAGAACTATATGTGATGCCATATAATATATAGGGTGATTCAGTAACGACCCGCCGAATTTCACCAGCGTATTCCTTGGCTCATTTCATGAAAATATGTCCACTTACCACCATCCCCGAAAATGCAAGTGTGCGAAGATTGGTGGGTCGGAGGGTAGTAGGGTAAAATTGCTAACTTCTGAACCAGTGGGATTGTTGGAAAGGTCTTTGTGAGACTTTTCAGAATTAAGCAAAATTAAAAAAAGTGAAATCGCCGAGATACAGAGCTTTAAAAAAAATTGGAAAAAGAAGACATAAGAACGTGCACATAACCTCAATTTGCTCAGCCAGATGGCAGGTAACTTATGTTTTTTTTAAAAGATAGCCCTACCTCTTACCTTTCCAAAATGCCCTAAACGAAGACCAGAGTTCTTACCGTTCCAAAGTTATGACCATTTAACTGAAATGAAAACATTTTTATTTTGTTTTGTTTTTGGAAGCGAAATTACAAAAACAAGTGCGCCCGGTAGGATAGTTGTTAGCATGCTGGCTTATCAGTGCGGGGGTCGTGGGTTCGATTCCCACCAGAGGCACTGGTCTGTTTTCGATACAACGCGCCGAAGGCCATAGTAGCTAGTGCTCGGTTAGGGTAATAGTATATAATTTGTAATTATATGATTATTAATTAATAAAATAAATACAAAAACAAATGAATGTGTGCTGTTATTTCGCTTCCAAAAACAAAAAAAATGTTTGCATTTCAGTCAAATGGAAGTTTCAATCATAGAAATTAAGAGAATTCTGTTCTGCAAATATAACTCTAACACTTAAATTAAAATTATTAAAATTATCTGTAAAATCACGAAAACTGAACTCAAAATTTTATATAAAACAACTGAAAATGAAATAAAAAATGTTTATTTTTTAGTTTAATAATTAATATTTATAATTTAAATCTGTGACAAAATAGTGAAATATATATATTTGTCAAAAAAGTGCTAAAAAGGTTGAATAATTAAAAAAAAAAATGCTATCTAGCATTTAGCAGTTTTTTACAAGTTTCGAGTGCTAAATCACAAAACAAAATATTGCCAGATCTAGCATCTATTATGCTAAAATGGAAAACCCTGGTCTTTACCACCTTTACATTGTTCGTTAAATAAAAAAAAAGCATTTTCATACAAAAATTTAAAAATTAATTAGTTTTTTCAAATGTTAGCTTTGTCAAAATTAATAAAAAGCATTGTGAAAGCTTAATTTACTTAAAATTCAAAAAATATATATTCACCACGAAAGCATACAGCAAAAGCTTAAAAAGTTTTTAGCAATAAACTTTACTCTTTAATATATTTAAAAAAAAACTACTCTTAAAATTTTTGAATATTTACTCTCTTAAAATTGAATTGAATAAAGTGTTTACCTGTATCAATAGCGCTTTTTTTTTTTGTTAAAATCACTGTAGATAAAACTATAAAAATATTTTATGATGATTGAATTTTTTATAAACACCTACAAAATTGCAAATTTATATAAAGATAATAATTTAAACGATAAAAACTTTAGAGTGTACAAAAATTACAACTGTAAAGGAAAGATTTTCAGCTTTTTCAAACTCTTCTGTAGAAAAACTTTTAGATTTAGAGAAATTTAGAAATGATTATAGATTAGTAACATAGAAATTTTAATAAATATTATTTTTTTTTTAATTAGTGTAAACCTTCCCCTGCGATTCAAAAAATATTTATTTTCTAGCGCAAAAGCCTACAAAATTTGTTATAAATTGGCCTTTCGAATAAATACATAATTAATTTTGTAATTTAATTTATTTTTTTTTTTTTTTTTTTTTGGGTTAAACAATTTTATTTTACATGTTATTTGTTAAATTTATACGAACCTAAAAATTGTCTTTAATTAAATAAAATGTCAGTGCTTAATAAAGTTAAAGTGAAATTATTTAATTTCCACTTACATTTACAATTTCTTTGTTTAAAAATATATATATATTTTTTTTTTCAGTAAAGTTTCGAATAACAAAATAAAAAAAATCGACTATTCATTATTGCAAATGCAAATTGAGTTTAATTTCGTGTCGAAAAGTTCAAAGACCTTTTAAAATACATGTATAAGGCGCATGCACACCATCATCATTAACATAATTTTGATTTTCTGTTATTTTATATTAATTTTCTTAGTATTGGTGGTGTTTTTTGTCCAATATTCAGCTTTTTGGTGTTGAATTTCAAAACCATTTATTATTATTGTCACTATTTGTGACCATACATTAAAGTTTTTTTTTTTTTTTTTTTTAACACAAAAAAAAATATATTTGTATAAAAAATGTGCTCCACTTTCATTAACGTCTATAAATAATAATTAAATTAATACGTAGAAACAAAATTAATGCACTTTCAGCGAAAGCGTTTTTTTTTTGTGTCTCTAGTTTTTATACATTTTTTATTGTTGTCGCATAATAAATTCAGTATTTGGCTTGCTAAAGAGTTTTTTTTTAATTCAATTGCACTTCAAAATAACGTGAACTTGATTATTCAAATTTTAGTTATGGCAGCAAAAGAAATTCTTGGAATTTTGTTGTTGACAAAATCGAAAGTTCGATTTATTATTGACTATACAAATTAAAATTTAGATTCGAGGCCATACTTGGGTGTGATTGCTAAACGGTCATGACTTGGTATTGTTACGTTTGTAATGTAAGATGAGCGCAGGTTTGATTCTTACAGCCGCAGGTTGTTGAAAAATTTATCATATAGAGACAATCTGACAATTATAAGACACAAATAATAATACAATTTAAATGGAAAATCACTGATGAGCCTGTCCATAAAAAAAGGCAGAAACTAGTCTAGTCTGATTTAAAAATTAATAGTGTTTATAATTTTTAGAGAAAAACGTTTATTCTTCTTCTTAACCTCAACATTTCTAAATTAAATTTGTCAAATGCATATTAATTAAAAATTAATTGCGATTGCCTATATGACGTTAATATAACACTGTAATAACATTTTTTTGTTTCTTTAAAATACAAAAATATTTTAATCTTTTAGATTTTTAGATTTTAAACAACAATTCGAAAAAAAATATTTTTTAATAACAAAAATATCAGGAAGTGCACGGACATACCAGTGGATGTATGTAAATGCCTTTAATTTGATACCCAATTTGCCTAAAGTTTAATAACTTATGTAAGAAATATATTAAAACACGTCAACTTGGGTAATTTTTGACATCACTATTTATCCCCCTAAACTTGAGGTTACGCACCTAAAATAAAATACATTTCTAATATTTGTTTGTTCTCTTCAACATATCCAACCAAGTTTCATTCAATTTGAAGAAAGAGAGCTTTTTTTGCTAGCTTGTACTGGTTATTTCTATGGGTGTATATTTCCTTTAGAATAAATGCTAATATAAATTAAAAGACGAAAAAAAGTACCAAGGTACACGGGTGCAGGCGTCTTTGGACCAGGCTTCCAGCGTGCTTTACCTATGGGAAATATCCGTCCATTTTTCAGTCGGAGATTTGGGCCATCTGTGTCTGTGCAGGGGAATGCCTGCGAAGGGGAACTCGCAGATCTCGCATCTACATTCTTTCTGACAGTCAGGCTGCACGGAGGGCCTTAATGGCTTATAAGGTGTCGTCTGGGTTGGTTCATGGAATGCACTCAGACTCAATACGGGGTATGTTAGAGAAAGGCTCAGGGCATGGAGAGAGTCTGAATTCTCTGGTTACTGGGAAAACTCACCTGGTCAGCGCCAGGCTAAAAGATTGATCTCTTTTTCCAGTAGGGGGTCGACGCGACTCTGTCGCTTGAAAGGGTTGGTTTGAGGACCTGGGTCGTACTTAACTGGACACTGTAATCTCAGATACCATCTGCAAAAGAAGGGTCAATCGGACACGGATATGTGTAGGTTTTGCGAGATGGTGTCTGAGACCTCGGAGCATGTTCATTGCGAATATCCAGGCTTTGTGATAGGAGACTTAGGTTTCTAAGTGATCGCTTCATTTCGCCTTCCGACATCGCGAACATTTTGCCTAATAGGATAATTGGCTTTATAGGCAGCTTGAATCTGTAGGTAACTTTAGGCAGCACAAAGAC
>JAEKOY010000768.1:0-19505 GCA_021234595.1 Delia radicum | reverse complement strand
TTTTAGTCATTATTGGTTATAAAAACTTAAAACTTTTTGCGCATTAAATTAATATTCAATTAAACATTTAATAGATATTATTAACATTTTATTGAAAGTGAGTTTGAAATCAAACAAAAGTTTAATTGAAATTTATTGACAATATTTTTTTTGTGTATAAAAGTTACAAAAAAAAAAAACTGTAATTTTACAGAAAAAATAACTATTTTAGGACCAGCAGACTGTTTAGCTAATTTTATCAAAACGTATCTATAATCATCAGTAAAATGAAAGTAGTAGACAAATTTGTAACCCAATTTATTGTACTAAAAAATTAGTAAATTATTTTTTATTATCCTTTGGCATTTTATTTGTATTTAAGATAATTAAAATGTTCAACTTGAAAAAACTTTGCTCTCAACTATGTAAAAAGAAATTAGTCAAATTAGTCAAATGTTTAACGAAAATTATTAAACAATTTTGCAATTAATAAATAGACTGATTTTGTACTAATATTTAGTACAAAAAACTAAATTCTGCTATAAAACGTTTTACTTTTTTTTTTTACTAAGTTTTCTATTTGAGTGTACAATTAAAATGTTGTCCTCTAAAAGTTAAAGAATCGTCTTTCAGATCGTTCGAATACACAGTTTGCAACATTTCTTTTTACATTTTTCCAAACTTTAAACAGTTTTTTTTTGTCAAAACTTTCGCAACAAAAATCGATAATATATAATTTATTTTTACATTTGATTAAACATCTTCAAAAAACAATTGTTTTGTTACAAATTTACAACTTGTAAAATTGTAGATACAAATATAATGTTACAAATATAGGTGAGGCATTCTGCAGTCATTATTGTTGTCAGTAGTAATTTAATTTTTATTGAGTTTAACAACTACACCGATAACTTGACAAACGGTATAATTCAATTTAAGCATATGAACCAAATTCAGGAAATTGTTTTTCCCCCGAAGTTTTTACATTTTAATCTACACCTTTTGTAATAGTAATTCAGAAAATATAAATAAAATTCAGAATTTAATTTTAAATTCAGAAAATATTACTCGCAATTTAGAATTTCCTTTTGAAATTCAGAAAACATTAATTGAAATTTAGATTTTAAATTTAAAGTTTAAAAAATATCAATTAAAATTCAGAATATCAATTTCCAAATTCAGAACACATCAATTGAAGTTTAGATAATAACAATTGATATTCAGAATATATCAATTGAAATTCTGAAAATATCGTTTGAAATTCAAGATATATTAATTGAAATTCAGAATACTTTTCATTTCAACTTTAATCAATTTATTCTAAATTTCAACTAATATTTTCTGAATTTCAATTGATATTTTCTTAATTTCAAATAATAGTTTCTGAATTTCAATTGGATAATCTTTATTTTAATTTATGTTTTCTAAATTTCAAATTGAAATCCAAAGTTCTGAATTTTAAGTGAAAGTTCTGAAATACAATTGTTTTTTGAATTTTAAATGATACTTCTGATTTCAACTGATAGTTTATTTGAATTACAGTTGATATTTTCTGAATTACAGTTGAAAAGGGTGTAGTTCTTCCACACCCCAATTGGAAGTGCAAATTTGCCATTTGAAATTCAGAAAATATCAATTAAAATTCAGAATATATACTTGAAATTCTGAAAAAATTGTTAGAAATGAAAATATCAATTGAAATTCAGAAACTTATCAATTGTAATTCAGAAAATAACAACTGATATTCAGAAATTATCAATTGAAATTCTGAAAACATCACTTGAAATTCAGAATATATCAATTGAAATTCAGAAAATATTTAACTTAATATTTTCAGAATTTCAATTGATATTTTATAAATATTAATTTATGTTTTCTGAATTTCAATTGATGCGTTGCTAAATTGCAACTACACTGATAGAATTTTCCTTCATAATATTAATGAAACGATTTCATTAAAATCGATTCATTGGTTTAATGGAAAATTTCATTAACTGAATGAAAATTCATTAATATTGGTATTTTTTTCATTAACATTTTTTATGATTTTTTCATAATTTCATAAAAAAAATTCATTAAATCAATGGAAAAATTTCAAATTTTTTTCAATAAAAATGTTGACTTGTAATAAGAAAAAAAAAACATTTTTTTCTGCTATCATTTTGAAACAAAAAATAACTGAAAAATTTCTTTCAAACAGAATTAACCAAAACTTTGATATAAATAATTTTTTTTTTTTATTAAATTTGCCTAAAGCTAACAGTTTTTGACGAATTTGAATAGTTGGTCACTAAATTAAAGAGAACAGATTCTCTAAGAAAAACGATATAGTTCTGTTCAAAACGAGACCTAAATTATTATCGTTTTGACGATGTTACACAAAAAAGTTATGCTAAACGATAATATATTTTTGTTTTTAACAACATTGTTAACAATATTAACATTTTTATCTAATATGGTCGTAATTCAACTACAAAAAGTGGACTATAATCGTCGATCGTTCTACAGTATTCCAAGCCAGATCGATAAGAAATTACATATTTTGTGCCGACATATAAGAAAATATGTCATCTTTTAACACAAATTATAAAAAATGTAAAGAAAGGTTGAACAATTTTGTAAAATAAAACAATAAAAACAGAATTAAATTAAAATTGGTTTTTTTAGTTCAGCTTTTAATATTTTAATGCCTGTTAATTATATTTAAACGATTTTTTCAATCATTAAAGTTCTTAATATACATAATTTATAAAAAGTACAATAATTAAAATATGTCTTTTTATGTATAAAAAAAATTATTTTCAAAATTTGTAATTTGTATGCTAAAATAATCATAAAAAGTCCAAATTATTAAATATCAACGAAAATATTTCATACAAACTATGAATTTTATTCATTAAACACATGAAACTTTCATAACGATTAGGCTAGGATTAATGAAAAAATTTCTTATACTTTATGAAATTTTCATTGGGTCAATGAAACCATTCATTAAAATTGATTTAATGAAACACCTTTCATTGACTTAATGAAACGTTTCTTTGGGGACTTTTTTATGAAAAAAATTCATTGGATTAATGAAAGAATTCATTAATACTACGCACAAATTTCTACCAGTGTAGTATTTTTTGAATTTTAATTGATGTTTTATAAATTTCAAATGAAAATTTTAAAAATCAATTGATGTTTTTGTGAATATCAAATGGAATTTCTGAATTTCAATTTGTAGTTAATCCTGATTTCGTTGCAAATCTTGTTTAAATCTTGAATTTAAAATCAATTAGAGACTTTTCCATCTTATAAATAAATAATGCCGTACAATGAGTTATCACAATAATTGTACTTCTTTTTTCGTAGTTATTTAACAATTTAAAAGTTCGTTAACTTTTTTTTTTTGTGCACCCGTTAAAGTTTTTATTGAATCACTCTTAGATTAGACAGACTTCACTACAGCACAATTGTTTTACGAACTATAATAATAAAAAATATCATGAATGAAATAGAAAAAACATTAAAAGTACAAATCAAATTATTGTAAAACAATTGTATGATTTATCAAGCGTTAAATGTTCAAATAAATTATATGATGTGATGTACGAGAGTATCTTGTATCGCAAAAAACTAAAAAAAAAATTGGAGAAAAAATCTATAAAAATCATTACAAATGTGGGCCATAGCCCAACAATGATGAAAATAGTAAAAATATAATAAAAAAAAAAAAATATGTCATTCGCTTGTAATGCATGATTAAATTTGAAATATCTTTTTAGTGACTGTAAATGCTTATCAAGTATTTATAGACAATGGCGTAAGGTTTAATTTGAAATCGGTTATTTTATAAAAAAAAAAATCTAATTGAATTTACGTCATAAAGTTTTCAAAAACTCAACTGTTAATTCTTTGATATGAACAGATGCGACCGCACAGTGGGCCAACAACTTCATATTTTGGCCAAAAGTACCTTATTTAAATCAAAATTTTTATTATATTTTTAGAATATAGAAATGTTGAATATTATATGAACAAAATATTTAGTCATTCTGCTAATAGTTTTATAGTGATATGAGCTCAAAGTAAAAATTTCACTTTAGAAATGTTGAGGTTAAGAAGAAGAATAAACATTTTTCTCTAAAAATTATAAACACTATTAATTTTTAATTCAGACTAGACTAGTTTCTGCCTTTTTAATGGACAGGCGTCATCAGTGATTTTCCATTTAAATTGTATTATTATTTGTGTCTTATCATTGTTAGATTGTCTCTATATGATAAATTTTTAAACAACCTGCGGCTGTAAGAATCAAACCTGCGTTCATCTTACATTACAAACGTAACAATACCAAGTCATGACCGTTTAGCGATCACACCCAAGTATGGCCTCGAATCTAATGCAGCTTAATTGCTGGTTTCTTTCCTATTAGCTTTTTCTGTTGTTGTATATTGTAAAGGGTCCGCCAAATAACTTTTTTTTTTGAAAATGCTATAAAAAAAACTACTGAATATTTTCTCAAATTTCTTTTTTAGTTGAAAGTACAATCTTTCCGTTTAATAATAGAAAATAATTTCATTCAAATATCTGCCTCGGCTGGCCATGCAGTAGCATACACGATCGGTCCAATTTTTAAGCACATTATCGATTGTGTGCAGCTGTATTTCCTCCTCTTCAATTTTTGTGAACAAAACTTCGTTCAACATGGCCCGATAACGATCGCCATTGACTGTAACGGCCACTCCTAGCTCATTTTCGAAAAAAATGTCCCAATTATGCCTCTGGACAAAAATCCGCACCAAACAGTGACTCGTTTTGGGTGTATCGGCACACATTCTGCAGCATTACACTCAAAAAAAAAGTTTGTAAAGTCAGCAAAATTTTAGTCAGGAGGGTGCTAGCAAAAAATTGCTAATGTCAGCAAAATCTTTTGCTGAAAATCAGCGAGCTGATTTTTAGCAACAAAATTAGTAGATTCAGGAAAAGTTTTGCTAACACTTAGTAGATTAGAAATAAAAAAGCCTTTCTAAAAATTAATAAATTTTTTGCTGAATTTTAGTAGACTGAAAAAACGCAAAAAAATGTAAAAAAATTGTAATTTAGTTAATATATTTGCTGAAAATCATAAAACATATTTTTGTGATTCTTTTAAAAATAATTTACAATAATTACGAAATATAAAAAATTTTATTTTCCCACATTGACGACATGAATTAAATTAATATCTGAAAATATATAGAAATAAATATATATAACATAACAAAAAATTTCTTTCAACTACTTACATCAATGGTAGTCTAAATGATGCTTTCTTTTAAAGGACGCAACTGCCGAAGATAATTATACGAAACGAAACGAAAAAATAAACAAAAACAAACGAAACGAAAAAAAAACAACCCTTTTTTTGCAATAAGAAAAAGGAACCATAAAAATCTACCTAAGATGTGTGTCTTTGTCTTTCGCTTTACTCTGTCTACATGTTTGTATATGTTTGTTTGCAATTTGACCACACTAGATTATAAATCTATAAACATTTAGTTTAGAAATACATATTAAATTTAAATATTTTATTTTGCCTTTTATTTAATTAAAAGACAATTATTTTCACAAGCCGGTGACAACGCAAAATTTAAGTTGTTTTAATCCTCAATTTTGTTTTATGTATGAAAAACAGATACAAAAGTCTTCCATGGTTGATTTTTTATATGTCTTATTAGAGTTGTACTTTTTAGTATCATTTTCCTCTTCTCTACTACATCTTGACATGCCGCGACAATCTGCTTTATTCTGCGTATATCTTTCAATCTGGTTGTCGTCCACACTATTAATGTGCTTATCAGCACAATTTTTTTTTAGCAAAATTAATTAGTAAAACATTAGTATATTAGTAAAGCTTTAGTATAAAACAGTTAAGTGCTGAATAAGTATAACAAAAATTTTAGCTGAAAACACGAGTTTAGCAAAAAAATTTGCTAAAAAATAGTATACCTGATTTACAAGACGTTTTACTAACTTTTTTTTTTGAGTGTACCACGATTTTCAAAGTAATGTCGCAATATTTCCCAGCGTTGTTCAAGCGTATACACAACCATATTCGTTCAGCGGAAGGATAAAACTAATTATCTGTCAAATCAAACATGAGCTAAGTGTTACCATTCACGAAATAAGCACTAGTTGAAAAAAAAACGTTAGATGGCGGACCCTTTATATACTCAGAAGTGACAACATTAACCACACAAATATTCTATTTTTAGATTTTTGTTTTTTTTTTCTAATCTTCTCAGTCTCTATTTCACAATGTTACCAGATTGACGTACGGTTTTTACTTTTAGGGTTGAAAACTTTTGCGTTTTTAAGTTGAAACATCGCCACAGGGCAAATTTTAAAATGTATTGTGTAGTGTGATATTGTTGAATTTAAACATAATGATAATTAAATATAAAAAATTTAAAAAATTATTTTCATTTTGTTATCAGAAACTATCAATTTTTACCGAGTTCACAAAACAAAAATGCAAATATTTATGAGGAAACTTATTTTTTTTTTTTATTTAGGTCTTAAAAGCTCCAAAAAGCTCGAGAAGATGTTAAAAAACTGTGAACGCCAGTTTGTTCTCTGAGCTGTCTTTTAATCAAGTTTTACCGACCATAACCGACCGTTCATAAACATTCAAGATTTGGACAAATAACTGAAAAAGTACCTTCAAATCTTACTATTTTCCAACATTTCACAGTTTAAGAACAAACTGAAGTAATTAGACTAAAAACGTTATTAAATGACACACAGAGAAAAATTTAGCTATTTGCCAACATAACTTCGGTTTCTACAACTCAAATTCAGTTATAACGAATTTTAGACGGTTGGCACATCTTAGCATTAGTTTTTAAAACAAAGTTCGGTTAATTCAACTAAATTTTAGTTGCATCACGCAAAATATTTTAAAATCGAATGTAATTTTTTACAGTTATATTAGTTTTTTGTTTTTATATACATCGAGATTATTTTTACGTTATTTTCAATTTATAACGAGCTTTCAACCTCCGTATATTTACAAAAATAAAGCAAATCAAACATATTATCGTTGTACTAACAGAATTTATAAGTTGTTACCATTAATATACACTTTCAAATTCGGTTGGCACTTTATTTCTCTGTGTCCAAGGTTCAGTTAGCTGGTAATCACAAAAATGAGATAAAAATTTTAAAATCCAAATTAGCGGATCCAATATGGCGGAAATATTTGTTGTTTTTTTTTTAATATATTATACTTAAACTAATCAATAATATAGGTTTTGGGAACGCTCCTCACGAATCGTAAATAAAAAAAAAAATTAAATTAAAAGTAGTAAATCCAATATGGCGATACTGATTTAAATTTTTTATGCGATTTTTTTTTAAGTTCAAATATTGTCTGATTTGGTTGAAATGTAACCTAGGATGTTTTAAAGTAGCTAAACGCGAATCTGAAATTAAAATTTTGAAACAGCGGAACCAATATGGTGGGCACTTAGTCTATGGTGTTATTAATATTTTGTGTTGACGTAAACTAATTTTTCATTTGCCCCTCCAAAAAATATGAAAAAGTTAAACGATTTTAAAAATTTTGAAGCCTTATCTAAAATTCTTAAATGATTTTTGAATTTTCACGCCCATTAAAACGGGGCATAAATTACTGAATTATAATGTTTTTTAAATGATTCAAGTCGTACGGTCAAAAGTGTGAGTAGCAAGCTGTATGCTGAGTTGGAAGTTAAGATAAAGTGTACATATAATTTTATTATATAATATATAAAGGGTTGTTTTTAGACAGGTATAGAACTTTCCACAGAAACGTCCTTACAGAAGAAGTCATTGCTGCTGTAGAGCCATGATTACTGACTTTTTCGTTCACCAATTGAACGATCATGATGTGCAGGAGCTGTGGTTTCTATAAGACGGCTCGTACCACAATTGATTTATTGAAGGAATTGGCATCAAAGATCGTGAGATATACCGCGGCTGGACTATTTTCTGCGGGAATATGTAAAGTCGCTAGTCTACGTCGATAAGCTTGATACGATTGGCCACTTGGAGGACAACATTCGCCGCGTTATTGCCAATATGCGGCCACAAATGGTGCAAAAAGTCATCGAAAATTGGAAGCTCCAGATTAGACTACGTCCGAGCCAGCCGTGGCGATCATATGCCAGAAGTCATATTTAAATTATAATGCCAGAAAATTATCTTTCGAATAAAGTAAATTTCATGTCAATTTAAAAAATTCATCTTGTTTTATTCCATTTCAAAATTCTATACTTCTATAAAAAACACCCTTTATTAATAAAGTTTGTTTTAACAAGTAAAGATATTTCAACAAAATCTGTAGCAGTCACTTTTAAAATAATTGTAATGTTCATGTTTTAGTTCGGTCGAGCTTGGAATATCAGAGAGGCTACGCTCGCCGGATTGGGGAGGGTTCTTGACCTACCTAAAACTACAACTACTAACAAGAGAATAAGAAATATACAATTCCAAGACTTGCCTCATCAATAAAATTTAAGTTAAAAAAAAACCACTGAGCGATCGATGGATATCGCCAGGACACATTAGTAAATCCCACCCTTCAGCACTTAAATGATTCGGTGTCCACTTTATATTTTAATAAATCACTTCCCAGAACCTAATTTATTTGTACTTGCTAAATCATATCCGTTTTGTTATCTTAGCCAACATTCCCATTTATAACGCACTTATTCCATTTTTAACATTCTAAAATCCATTTATTAGAAAAGTATTCTCGACAATAGAAAAATCCAAAAGATAAACTAATTTTAGCCTAACATAAGGTCTAATAAGTAATTCGAATGTATAACAAATATACATAAATGCAAATTTATATGCTTAAATATTAATTAGATTTCAAATAAAATTTATAATAAATGTTGTTAGTAAATAAATAAACCTGAATGGTTTGTATTAATCGAATGCATGTTTGATCAGATTAACTTACATATTTTGATCCTATTCATAGGATTACGATGGTCTGAAAAATTTCAAAATCAATTGACGATGGTGGTTTTATGTAAATGATTACTCCTTATTTTCTCCTCCGATGAATTGAGCTCAATGCATACGGTTGGTATATTTATTCTGTAATTTAGAAAAAATGATTAAAGCATTTGTAAAAAAAAAATCGTCAAATGATATTAGTTTGTTAATCCAGACCTAAGTGTAAATTCTATACATAAGGTTTTCAAAATTCAATATGTATCTTCAATAAAATACTAAACCTTTGTCATGTAGAAAATTTACGGTTGTAAATTCAAACATGCTACTTAGTTAATGAATAATTTTAAATATAGGTATATATTAGTATGTATAAATATATTTAATTAATTGCAAAAATTTTAGTCTCTAAAATATCAATTCATTTAGTAGTTTTAAAACAATTATTTTTATCTGAACTTTGTTTCAAAATTACCAATGTAACTTTTAAATTTAATTCCATTTAAAACTATACTTCAATAACCGAATAAGTTTTAGTTTTCGTGATTACAACAACAATGCTTAAGTTTTCGTACATGATGTGAACGTACTGATCATCTTTAAATATTTTGAAATTTTTGCTGAAGGTTTCGTTCAACAAATTCAATATATAATCAGCATATTCCATCATATATAAAATCAAAGCATTAAGTTAAAAAAAAGAGTTTTAATTTAATATGAACCTTACTTTTAAATTAGGGTTAGTGGTGTAAAATGAGGCATTAGTGTAAGATATACAAATCTAAGCAAAAAAAATATTACAAAAAAAATTGTGTTTATTGGAGATATTTATGATACTTTGTTGATTACAATATTCATGACGTCACGGGAAGAAGAGAATATGTAATTTGGTAAATATTTTTAATATTGAGTTGAAGTTGATCAGCAGCTTATTCCAATTTATTAGTACATACACAAGTACTTATTAGTAATGACGTCACGGGAATAAAATTTAACTATCTCTTGCACAGTGGGCTCGTTGTAGGAAAATGTTGAAATCTTAGAAAATAATATTACGATGAAAAATTGTTTTAAGCCATTTGTATATTATTCCGGAACAATTGTTGATGGATTTTAAATGATTTTGTGGGCTATTCACGAAGATTTGCAAGCGTTTATGGGCATAAACAAAAAAAATCACTTCACTTTTATTATTTTTGATGATTGTAGAAAAACTTGATGAGTAATATTTCACTAAGAAGCCATTTCAGCAATAATTTGGTGTTTAATTTTAATCACTGATTTTAATGAAAACTCCACGTATTGGCCATGCTGCTGTTATTACGTAAGCGGATGTTGATGACGTATGATTAAAATTTCACTGGGTAGGAAAATTCGGAGGGAAGAATATTGAATAGTAAAACCATCAATAGTCAATCCCTCAATATCAATCCTTATCAAAAAGGTTTCTTGTATTATTTCCGGGTGTTTGAGGAATCCTGTTGTAAAATTAGGAAACTTGTCAAGTATATAATTTTCGCGTTACGTAATATTTAACTCACCAAAAAATATGTTTTTTTTTTTTTTTTTTTTTTGACAATAAAATGGTTAAAATTGCTATAAAGCCTCCGATAATTATTAAGAAAATATTTGTACTTTTAATATTTAACGTGGTTCACAATTATCACTGATTTATTACAATTTAAATTTTAACAATTCTTTTAGGTTATATAACCTCAAAACTATTTTTATGCGAATTGAAATTTAACGCGGTCTGTATATGATGATCGACAAAATTAGAAAGAATTGCATAAAGTAATTTACTAACCAGTTAAGCTCTGTTCTTTCCAATAATGACGTGTAGTTTAGAGAGAATATAGTATAGATACCATTTTAGCGGTTATACTAAAGTAATTGAGACTAACTGATTATAATCTCATCAATTTCAACTATTAACAACTAATCGAAACTCTTATAATTCAATTAAATATTCCAAGAATATTGACATCATGTGGTAGGCTTTTTTTTAAAATTATTAATTCCCCAATAATTTAAAAGAAATTTTATAAATTTTCGATCCTATTTTAACTCCAAAATATTGCTAAACCCATAGATAACCATAACTACCAGTAAAATCAATTTTAAATAGTAAAATTTTACAAATTACATAAAATTATCGCATGCTATAAACTTGTTCAACCTCTCAACAAATAATCTTTACAAAACTACACTTTTAACCCTTGAAGGTGCAGCTCTAACAAAAATGGAGACCAGTTTCCCATAATTTAATAAAATCTGCTACAAAACCTTCTTCGTAGACCGACGTTATGTATGTCGAAGATAAGGAAAATCAGATTTATGACTGCGTGGGGCACGACCACACCCTGAGAAAATGTTAGCCGGGCATACAAAAAGAATTAGTAAAATTTATATTTTTAATTAAAATGCTTTTATATCTTTTGCATGATATAATCCGATAAATTTTCCATTAAGTGTTTCGAGTTCATAACAAGATGAACCAACTTTTTTTCTGACTCTACATTTGACATACGGTGGGAGCAATTTCGCATTTATACCCTTTTTAAAATCAGATTGGTGAAAGCTTTTTCGAAACACTTCCTGTCCAACTTTAAATTCGACATTTCGACACCTAGTATTGTAACTTTTCGTGGCTTTCTCATGCGCAAACCATTAAATTTTGCTTAACTTTATCGTGTAATAAGGCCATTTTAGAGTCGTTTGGAACATATGACAATTGGCCTTCCCGTAAGCAACCTAATTTATCGATTATCGGATACGCCGATGCGTGCTGAATCATGTTGTAACCAAAAGCACAGAAATATGGGGTACATTTAATGGCATTATGATAATCGCCGCGAAGAATATTTGCAATTTTCGATACATACAAGTCCCACTTATCCTGTTTTTCCTTTAATAAAATTCGCAATTTAACTAAAAATTCTCGATTAGTCCTCTCAGACGTATTTGCCTGTGGTGAATACAGTGCAGTCTTGATGTGCGACACCCCGTAAAGTTTAAGAAAATCCGACATTTGGGATGAAACAAACTGTTTCCCGTTATCTGAGTGAATGTACTGGGGAACTCCAAATTGGTGAAAAATTGTCTCTTCGAGATATTTTATAATAGCAGAACTAGTAGCTTTCTTTAATGGTTTCAGAAAAATATATTTGGTAAAATGATCAACCGCCACAAAAACCATAGAGTTTCCCAGTTTTGTTCTAGGATATGGTCCTAGCAAATCCATATAAATTCGTTGAAATGGTCCTTTCAGTTTTCATCTGCTGACCCATAGGAGGTCTTAGTATCTGGTTTGTGGGCTTAACCGTTTTACAAATTACGCAATTTGATACAAAATCTTTTATCTCTTTCGCCATATTGGGCCAGAAGTATTTTTCCCGAATACGATTTAAAGTTTTAGCGAAACCTCCATGGCATGAATCTATATTATGATTTTTGTAATAACCTGCTCACAAAGTTCCCTAGGAAGCCACAACCGCCAAAGTGAATCTTCATCTACAAATTCACCTTTTCTAAATTTCACTCTCTGGTAAAGAAACTCTTCTGAAACAACAGTATCTGGATAATTTTTCCGGGGTTTTTGATTATTTCGGCCTTTAAACTACTATAGTCACTGGACTTGAAAATTCGGACTTTAAATCTATTTCGGAAGAAACTGACGGACATGGGGTACAAATTTCGTCAACATCTAGCCTGGATAACGCATCCGGTACTATATTTGCGGATCCTTTCCTATACTCAACCTCGAAATCAAAGCCCTGCAATTTCAAACTCCATCGACCTAAACGACCTGCTAAGTCCTTCTGGGACATCAACCAGCGGAGGCTTGAATGATCAGTAATTATTTTAAATTTTAGACCTTCAACATATGGACGAAATTTCTTCAAACAAACAATCGCTGCCAAGCACTCTAATTCCGTAACGGTTGTAATTTTCTGATTTTTTATTTAGCTTTTGAGATACGTAAGCTATTGGATGTTCTTTCCCTCATCATCAGTTTGTGTTAAAACGCCTCCTACCAACCCTTGAAGCATCACACTGAATTGTGAATGGTTACTGAAATTTGGTTGCACTAAAACGGGAGCTGTCGTCAAAGCATTTTTCAGTTCAGAAAAAGCCGTTATAGCTTCAGGTGTTAATTCGAAATCTTTTGACTTTTTCAAACAATCTGTTAAAGGTGCTGCCAAGTCTGCAAAATTTGGGATAATTGCCTATACCACCCCTGTCATACCAAATATACCTGCGAATCTGTCTAGGAGTTTTAGGAAGTGGGAAATTCGAAATTGCTTCAATTTTCGTTACATCTGTTCGTAAACAGCCCTGTCCAACAATGTATCCTAGATACTTAATTTCCTTTTGACAAAAACGGCTCTTTTCGACATTAATTGTTAATTCGCAGATTTAAGGCAACTAGCCACTTCACGTAATATATCAATATGCGTCTTGAAATCGGATGTACATACTAGCAAATCGTCTAAGTAAATAAATACGTTTTCACGGAGTCGGCTGGGTATTGCCTTGTCCATTAGACGACTCATTCTTTGTGCGGCGTTGCAGAGCCCGAAAGGCATAACTGTAAATTGATACAGTGGCCGGCCAGGTACTGCAAATGCCGTTTTTCTTTAGAACACTCATCAAGAGGTATTTGCCAAAAGGCATCCTTTAGGTCAATACCTGTGATATAATGAGTATCCTGTAACCTACTCAGAAGACCATTAATATGTGGTAAAGGATACGCGTCCTTTTTCGTCAAACTATTTAACTTACGAGAATCGAGGCAAAGTCGAATTTTTCCCGGTTTTCTAACTAAAACAACTGGGCTACAATAGGGGCTATTACTTTCCTCGATTACACCTAAGGCTAACATTCGATCTAGTTCACTATAAGCTTCCTGTTGACGTGGGGGTGAAAGTGGATAGTGCCTTAATTTTAAAAGGTACGGAGTCACCTGTATCAATTGTATGTGTTTCCATTGCTGTACGACCAAGACCGAGTTTACTAAAAGAAGGAAATTCCTCAATGACACGCTTCAAATCATAGAGCTCTATATCGGTTAAATTGTGTGAATTAATATCAACGCTGGGTAAAAATGCCTCACTATCCAATGTGACCTCAGATACAAAAATTTGTGGAGCAATATTAAATGATTTCCAAAAATTAACACCTAAATATACGGGTTGTCTCAAAGTTGGGGCTCAAATAAAATATTATATCCTTAGTGACATTTTTATAAGTGACAGGTATTTTCACAAAAACCGATTACTTTTTGTTTGCCTCCGTCAGCAGTATTTAGTGAACTGTAAATGGCCTATAATTCAAATTATTTTATTAACAAAATCTTCACAATCTTTGCCTAAGACACTAATCGAAGCTCCTGAGTCAAGTAAACCAAAAACCTCAATTTTATCTAAAAGTACCTTCGCATATGGCCTATTATCTACGCAATCATTAATAACAGTAGATTCTATAATTTTTAAGAATTCCTTTCTTTTCTGATATCTCTCTCTGCATTTCCTTATTTTTATTGGCACAGCTTCATCGCCGAAAATACGCTTTTTAGTTTCCTCATATCTCATCTTTCTCTCGTGCAGGGTTAAATGGGGGTTAGGTGTACTGATGACACTATGACTTACAACAGTTTTCTCATTATTTGTAAAAATTTTAATCTTTTCATTTGCCTTATTTATTTCAGGATCGTCATCTTTATGATATACAGAGGGGTTTTTTGACACGAACGAGTCACCCCTCGCCTACTCGCTCGAATTGCTGTTTTTCGAGTGTTTCTTGCATTGCGGTTGTTGCGACGTTCTTTTCCCCGCACCGAAAACCAAATAGGTTGCGCTTTTCTGAGGGACAGTCATAAAAAGAGTGACTTATTTGGTCGCAGTTCCACATTTGAAATGCCTAGTATCAATTTCTTTCCTTTCCCTATTTTGAAAACCTTGATATCTAATAGCTGCAATCTCTAAATCATTTTCCACTGTTTCATCTGTCTCCTCAGCGTGATTTATTTCAGAAACAACTCTCCTTTGCATTCTACACAAAACCCTGTCTTGACAAATATTTTTCTGCTTTTCTCGCCGCGTCTCGTAAATGGTCTAAGCTAAACAAATCATATGAGAACAAAAGGGCTCCTATTGATTCTCTAACATTATTCTTTATCAGATCAATCATTTTTGTTTCGCTTAATGGCTTGTGATAACTGGGAATTCATCGTTACCATTTCCGTAAAATAATCATCGAAATTTTCCTTTGGCAATTGCCGCCGTTCAATCATTCGTACAATTCTATCGCAATCATTTTCTATTCTACCGAATTGTTTTGTTATGGCTGACTTTAACTCATTGTATGTCGCATTGGGGCTTTGCTTCAAAAAGGACCAGAACCATTTCTCAGCTTTTCCTTTTAAAAACGTGTGAAAACTAGCTACTACCAGTTCATCAGAGCAGTTACAGCGCGTTTTCAGGGTATCTACCTTGAACAAAAAATCATTTATTTCCTGTGAACCATCATACGATATGTTCCATTTGTCAATTCTTATTGAATTACCGGATGAAGAACTCCTACCTGAATCTAAACTTTGGTTATTAATAGAAAGATTATTTTGTCGATGACTGTAGAAGAATTAAGCAAATTGTCTAACGCTTGTTGATTATTACCCTGACCTCTTGACAAGTTTTCCGATACGGTACCTCTTAACGACGCTAATTCACCATAAATAAATTATGATTTAAAGCCAAAACTCTTTCTAAACGTGTGGTTAATTCCGCCAAACCATTTAGTATCACCAGGAACACGGGGACCTTGCGCACCCTGTTCCATATCATCATCATTGTTATGCATATTGAATCTATTTTTCCGCAGAATCAAAACTTGGTATCCAAGCCCTTGAGCCTACAAATACGGGACTATAACTATATCTGGGCCTAGTGGCTGAACGATTTCAGATTCGTCGTCAAATGTAAAATTAGGATCGCTACTTGAATTATTTGGATTATTTTGAGAATTACTATGTCTTCCTTTTCTCTTTCCGTTTGGCATTACACAATGACATTACAATTAAAATTAATCTTTATCTTTTTATATTTTATATCTATTCATCTATAATTAGGGAATGTTAGCTTCAATTTCAAAAACGGATAATCAAAATCTGTACAAAAAAATAATAATGTGGTTTAAAAACTCCCTCCAAATTTGCTTTCGATTAAAAATTTGTGTTGCAAATAGAATAATCTATTTAACAAAGATCAATCCTATGACTCACACAATTCACAATCAAAACTATTGAAACTAATATGGATAACAAAATTGAATAACAGATAAATGTCGCAAAAAAAATCCACGATATCTACCACGAATTTAATGACTTACTTCTATACTGATATCTAAAAAAGAACATAATTAACGACCCCATCACAGCTATACAACAACAATACTCTGTCATTCATATGACTTGTGATTCGGTAAATAAAATTGAAAAAAATTCGGTCAATCACAAAATTTGATAAATTCTAATCAAATTAGGACTAATCAACCTTTTGAAGATTATTCGCTCATGACATTACTGCCAATCTCGTTGGGCGCCATCTCTTTTGTAGCAGTCACTTTTAAAATAATTGTAATGTTCATGTTTTAGTTCGGTCGAGCTTGGAATATCAGAGAGGCTACGCTCGCCGGATTGGGGAGGGTTCTTGACCTACCTAAAACTACAACTACTAACAAGAGAATAAGAAATATACAATTCCAAGACTTGCCTCATCAATAAAATTTAAGTTAAAAAAAAACCACTGAGCGATCGATGGATATCGCCAGGACACATTAGTAAATCCCACCCTTCAGCACTAAATGATTCGGTGTCCACTTTATATTTTAATAAATCACTTCCCAGAACCTAATTTATTTGTACTTGCTAAATCATATCCGTTTTGTTATCTTAGCCAACATTCCCATTTATAACGCACTTATTCCATTTTTAACATTCTAAAATCCATTTATTAGAAAAGTATTCTCGACAATAGAAAAATCCAAAAGATAAACTAATTTTAGCCTAACATAAGGTCTAATAAGTAATTCGAATGTATAACAAATATACATAAATGCAAATTTATATGCTTAAATATTAATTAGATTTCAAATAAAATTTATAATAAATGTTGTTAGTAAATAAATAAACCTGAATGGTTTGTATTAATCGAATGCATGTTTGATCAGATTAACTTACATATTTTGATCCTATTCATAGGATTACGATGGTCTGAAAAATTTCAAAATCAATTGACGATGGTGGTTTTATGTAAATGATTACTCCTTATTTTCTCCTCCGATGAATTGAGCTCAATGCATACGGTTGGTATATTTATTCTGTAATTTAGAAAAAATGATTAAAGCATTTGTAAAAAAAAAATCGTCAAATGATATTAGTTTGTTAATCCAGACCTAAGTGTAAATTCTATACATAAGGTTTTCAAAATTCAATATGTATCTTCAATAAAATACTAAACCTTTGTCATGTAGAAAATTTACGGTGTAAATTCAAACATGCTACTTAGTTAATGATAATTTTAAATATAGGTATATATTAGTATGTATAAATATATTTAATTAATTGCAAAAATTTTAGTCTCTAAAATATCAATTCATTTAGTAGTTTTAAAACAATTATTTTTATCTGAACTTTGTTTCAAAATTACCAATGTAACTTTTAAATTTAATTCCATTTAAAACTATACTTCAATAACCGAATAAGTTTTAGTTTTCGTGATTACAACAACAATGCTTAAGTTTTCGTACATGATGTGAACGTACTGATCATCTTAAATATTTTGAAAATTTTTGCTGAAGGTTTCGTTCAACAAATTCAATATATAATCAGCATATTCCATCATATATAAAATCAAAGCATTAAGTTAAAAAAAAAGAGTTTTAATTAATATGAACCTTACTTTTAAATTAGGGTTAGTGGTGTAAAATGAGGCATTAGTGTAAGATATACAAATCTAAGCAAAAAAAAATATTACAAAAAAAATTGTGTGTTTATTGGAGATATTTATGATACTTTGTTGATTACAATATTCATGACGTCACGGGAAGAAGAGAATATGTAATTTGGTAAATATTTTTAATATTGAGTTGAAGTTGATCAGCAGCTTATTCCAATTTATTAGTACATACACAAGTATTATTAGTAATGACGTCACGGGAATAAAATTTAACTATCTCTTGCACAGTGGGCTCGTTGTAGGAAAATGTTGAAATCTTAGAAAATAATATTACGATGAAAAATTGTTTTAAGCCATTTGTATATTATTCCGGAACAATTGTTGATGGATTTTAAATGATTTTGTGGGCTATTCACGAAGATTTGCAAGCGTTTATGGGCATAAACAAAAAAAATCACTTCACTTTTATTATTTTTGATGATTGTAGAAAAACTTGATGAGTAATATTTCACTAAGAAGCCATTTCAGCAATAATTTGGTGTTTAATTTAATCACTGATTTTAATGAAAACTCCACGTATTGGCCATGCTGCTGTTATTACGTAAGCGGATGTTGATGACGTATGATTAAAATTTCACTGGGTAGAAAAATTCGGAGGGAAGAATATTGAATAGTAAAACCATCAATATTCAATCCCTCAATATCAATCCTTATCAAAAAGGTTTCTTGTATATTTCCGGGTGTTTGAGGAATCCTGTTGTAAAATTAGGAAACTTGTCAAGTATATAATTTTCGCGTTACGTAATATTTAACTCACCAAAAAATATGTTTTTTTTTTTTTTTTTTTTTGACAATAAAATGGTTAAAATTGCTATAAAGCCTCCGATAATTATTTAAGAAAATATTTGTATTTTAATATTTAACGTGGTTCACAATTATCACTGATTTATTACAATTTAAATTTTAACAATTCTTTTAGGTTATATAACCTCAAAACTATTTTTATGCGAATTGAAATTTAACGCGGTCTGTATATGATGATCGACAAAATTAGAAAGAATTTGCATAAAGTAATTTACTAACCAGTTAAGCTCTGTTCTTTCCAATAATGACGTGTAGTTTAGAGAGAATATAGTATAGATACCATTTTAGCGGTTATACTAAAGTAATTGAGACTAACTGATTATAATCTCATCAATTTCAACTATAACAACTAATCGAAACTCTTATAATTCAATTAAATATTCCAAGAATATTGACATCATGTGGTAGGCTTTTTTTAAAAATTATTAAATTCCCCAATAATTTAAAAGAAATTTATAAATTTTCGATCCTTTTAACTCCAAAATATTGCTAAACCCATAGATAACCATAACTACCAGTAAAATCAATTTTAAATAGTAAAATTTTACAAATTACATAAAATTATCGCATGCTATAAAACTTGTTCAACCTCTCAACAAATAATCTTTACAAAACTACACTTTTAACCCTTGAAGGTGCAGCTCTAACAAAAATGGAGACCAGTTTCCCATAATTTAATAAAATCTGCTACAAATCGAATACACTATTGCGTTTTTCATATATGTTTGTTAA
>JAEKOY010000767.1:0-19607 GCA_021234595.1 Delia radicum | reverse complement strand
AAAAAACTTAGAAAATATTGCTATAGTTTTTGCGTCAAGAATTCAATTTACAACAATAATTTTTAATTAAAAAAAAATGGGTTGAATTGAATTTGAATTCTTTAAAAAACTGCAGTCAGTTAATAATTTTATTGAAAATCTACAAAAGTTTTAATTACAATATTAATCGCATCAAAAATTTCTCTCAAAAATACCTTTTTCTTTCTGAGTTTTAAATTTTTTTTCTTAGTGATTTTTTTAATATTTTGAAATTTTAATTAAGATTTGATTAAATTTTTAACTAAACTTTTTATTGATACTATTAATATTTAAATAATTTGTTTAATATTTTTTAAATGAAATCAATTAATCATTTAATAAAACCAAATTTTAGTCAAAACATATCTTTTTCTTCAAATATTAAAATATATTTTTCTCTATAGCTTTCATACCCGATAAACCTAAATTCGTAAATGAAAACAATAATTTTAGAAGAATTATACAATTCGTTTGGTATTCGAATTTTTCGACCTTGAAACCTATTTAATCAGGTGTACCTCAAGGCTCAATTCTTGGTCCTATACTTTTCAGTCTATTCATCAATGATATTGTACACTGTTGTAGTAGTTCGAAAATTCACCTTTATGCTGATGATGCCCAAATATATTTATCCTCGCCCTATTGGATAATTGAGGACTTAGTTTGCCGACTAAGTGAAGATTTAAGTGAAATATGCCGTTGGTCTAGGTAAATAACCTGTCAATTAATGCTTCGAAACCCAAGCCCTTGTCATTCAGAAACAATTTGGTGGTTGTGATCTGAACACCACCTTACCTGAAATTATCATGCAAAACCAAGTTGTGAATTATGTCGAGGTTGTGAAAAATCTTGGATTTGTATTAAATAGTGATCTTAACTGTAAGGATCACATTAACTATAGCTGTGATGAGAATGTACAGCGTTCTTCGAAAGCTATGGCATTCTGCAGACTATATTTCGAGTGAGATAAAATTGAAACTTGTTAAGACATTAATTGTGCCCATTATGACATATGGTGCTATTGTATTCGGTAATCTGGATGCAGCATCAATGAATAAATTACAGATGACAATAAATAATTGTGCCAGATATGTGTACAATAAGCGGAAGTATGATAGAATATCTCAGTACTCCATGAACATTTTAGGATGCAGCATATCAGCCTATCTGAATATTCGAAATCTAGTATTTCTACACAAAGTTATTTATACGCAGGAGCCTGAGTACCTGTTTAGAAAATTAGTCATTGGCAATCTAGTCGTACAGGCATCTAGTAATGCCTAGTTATAACTATTATCTTCCTCAAGAACGTTCTTTGTAAGTGCTGTGAAATTGTGGAATGATTTACCTTATCATGTTAAAACCGATCGCCGTGGTTTGTATTTTAAAGTGGCAGTAACTAACTACTTTAGTAATTAAACTACTTTAGTAATTAAATTAATGAACTACATTTTAATTTTGTTTTTTTAATTCTTATAGTTGTTTTCGAATTTAAGTATATTTTGATAATGCCAATTAAAATCGTTCATTTAGTTACTTTTCAATTTTATTTGTATAATAGTTCATTAAAATTGTTAATATTAATTTAAATGTATTTATTTACCTATGTTTAATGTAAAATGTTTGAGGTGCTGTAAGAGACTTTAAGTCTTATTTGTACCAAGTAAATAAATAAAATAAATAAATTATAAAATTGGTTTATAAACTTTTTAAGTTAGAATATTGCTTTACCGCAAGTCCAAAATCTAATATGATATTGTCATATGAAATTTTATTTGTTGCTTTTTAAAAAGTTGACCATTTTCATGATAGACAATACAATTGTTTCATGTGCATCACACCAATTCTCATGATGTCCGCATTAAGAAACCGATGATTGGCTTAACTTTAACCGAGACATTACATACAGCCGACGAAAATAAACTCTACGAGAATTTGTATGCTTTAGCCTCATTTTCACAATGTCTCGTTAGCTACTAACTGAGACTTTTAACCAACACATTTGTTGTTCGTTTTACATATAAATTTTCAATTTAAATGTTTTTTAAATCGGGCCTTAGTTTATAAAACTGCCTGATTTTGTAAACTGAATCATAATATCAAAGTTTTTGAAAAGCAACAATTTTTACATATCAATATAATTTGTATATCATTATATGTATGTGTTTCTGTTGTAAAGGGTCCGCCATGTAACGTTTTTTTTTCCGATGCCGATTTTGCCAAAAAAATAATCTTTTTCAGATGAAGCTCATACTGCATGGCTAGCGCGAAGCAGCCATTTGAATGAAATTATTTTCCATTATTAACCGGAAGGATTGTACTTTCAAATAAAAAAGAAATATTCAGTAGTTTTTTTATAGCATTTTCAAAAAAAAACAAAGTATTTGGCGGACCCTATATTACAATTTATAAAAACAACATATGGCCTGCTTCATTTTCGACACCTATTAAAACTGACTTTAGATACATCTTATATCTCCACGATTTATGAATTGAGGGGAACAATGGACAGGGTTAGGTTGACTATACACTCAGGGAAAAAATTTCATCATATTGATGAAACTGTTTTATAAATCGTTTGTCATCAATTATTTATCACATTAATGAAGTTTTCATAGATATGATGAAGAGTTCATAAAAATGTATGTAAATGTTCCATAAATCTTCTTCATTTCATAAAAGAAGTTCATAAAAAGTGTGAACATATTTTTGTTTGTTTTTCTATCAATTGAAATTCGGAGTTTACGTTCGAAATTAATCAAATGTAATTTGTAATATCGATTTTCTTTTAAAATTGAGAAACTATCATAACATCAACTGAAAGTCGGAATTTCTAGTCAGTTGTGATGTGTTCTAAATTTTGCATGGAATTTTGTGATATAAATAAAATTGCATTTCATTTTGAATTGTCAGGTTTGAGATTCATAATTAAATGTTACTATTACAAATAGAAAACACTAATTGTTATTAAATGTAGGATAAGATGAAAAAAATCTTGGGGGGGATCAGCGCTAGAGCGACTTTTTTCGACAACAAAAGAATTGATGGTCATTTAAAAGTCGAAAAATTAAAAAAACTACTTGAAACTTACAATAGTTTTTTTTATTAATTTTTTTTTGTCCCTTTTAGATCCACACCAATACAAAATTTGCTCACTAGACTTCGGAGATACATCTACTGAAAAATTAATTTAAATATCGTTGCTTGGTGAAAAGTTGTATGGTGGTTTACACGTGAAACCAAAATTTTCCTATTTATAATCTTTCGCAGTTTTTGCTTTAGGGTTTTCGCGCCTTTTAATGGAATTTAGTTTTGAGAACAGTATCTGAAAAAGTGATGTAATTTATGTAGTTTCAGGTATACCAAGTTGATGTCATAAATAAAAAGATCAATTTTAGAAGAATCCATACAATTCGTTTTGATATTTTAAAATGTTTCTTTCCTATTAAGTATTCAAATGCGTATGATTAATATATTTATATTAAAATTCTATATTACTTATACGTAAACTTTAATTTCATAAATGTATATAGTAAACTTTAATTTTCTTAACAAAAACATTCAGTTTCGGTGAAAGTTTTGGCAAATGTCTTGAAAATCATATTGTTAAGCAAATTCTTGTGATTTAAAAATTAGTTTATTACAATATTTTTTTCAATAATCTAATCACCTTATTAGCCAAGAAGGAAATGCTACAAAATAAACAGTTCTACAGATTATTTAATCGGCAAATATTAATGATACCATATAAAGAAATATAGTAACACAATATTAAAATTGTATGTTTATTGCAACAAAATGCCCTAAAACCATAGGGGACATTTTCGTTTGCATTCATTGTTAAGGTTGCTGCATTTTCCATTGCAAATATAAAATTTCTAATAATAAAAAAAAAATAATTTGTATCACATTATTGTAGCGAAAAAACACAGTTTTTTAATTGGAGCGTTAAAAACAAGTTGTAACAATTTAAACAAAAAATAATTATTTATACTTTACAGCAATTGTCATCGGCATCATTAATAACTTTTAATAATGCAAAAAAAAACACATGGCACTTGCTATTTTTTTATAGTTTTTGTCATTTTTTAAACCATGTTTTATTTGACACAACAATAACACTCCTAACATACTCACACATTTTTTTTTTATTTTAATTTTTTTTTTTTTTTTTAGTTAAATTTATTAATTTTTCACATAGTATGTACTTGTATTTGTGGTATGTATTTTTGTTTAACAAATACAATTTTATACGATATAAAATAAGGGGAAACTATATATAGTTGATCCTTGAGAAACTGGAATTCTTCCTATAAGACGAAACAAAATTTCGAAATTTACAAACAGTATTTTTGCTAATACTGTGTAACTTATACTAAAGTGCGTGCTATGTTAAATGTATGTTGATGAAATTTACTAAAGTGCGCTCTAAGTTGAACTTACGTTAATGGAAAATAAAAAAAATGATATTCGTACAATAGTTAATGATAATTTTGAATTGGTTCAATAAACAGTATATTTTAAAGAAATCTTTAGTTGAAACTTCAAGATGTATAATTTTTCTATGTTGCTGCTTTAGATTTATCGAGTTGCTAAGAAGTAGCATTGCTTGAACTTTTTTGGGATCAAATGCATGAAGTTTTCCCTCTCTAGATTTTAATGCTTTATTCATAAACTATTTAATAATTTGTCTTTTGTTTGTAGCCGTAAATATATGTAAGTAGTTGTTTTTTTTCTCCCATTACCCCTTCACATTCTTTCAAATGTTCAATTTGTACATTAAAAAGTATTACTTTTAATAATTTGTACACTTAAAGAAATTAAGTGCGAGATTTCTTAAATGAAACTTATTGCTTGCTATATTTATATATAGGTGGCGCAAAAATAACCTTCCGATGTTTTTTTTTTTATTATGTATTTATTATGTATAGCATTTTCTGATAGGAGGATTACTTTTGCGCCACCTTATATAATAAATAGCACAGGAGGACAAATCTTAAAGGCCTCATTAGTTGTTACTTTCTGTTGCCGTTCTGTGTCGTTCTGTTCTGTAGGTAATATTTTGTAATTACTTTTTCTGTGAAAGGAATCAGCTGTTTTAAAAAGTAAAAGAAAATCCAAACAAAAACATTCAAATCAGGATGGTAATTGCGAATTTAAATAGTACCAACCTGCATATAAAATAGTACTTTTTCGGCATTAAAAGTATAAAAAAAAATTTATATATAAATTAACAAACAAAAAGTGCATACATAATTTGGTTTTACCAATTTTTATCTTTGTACGCTCCAAAATGAACAATTACAAATAAAACAACAAAAATATATAAAAAAAAAAAATATTTTAAGAGGGTAAAAACAAAATTTTGAGGTGAAAAACTTTTTGGATATAAAAAAATAAATTGTGTAATGAGAAACATTTTGAGGTAACAAAACTATTTTTAAGGTGAAAAAAAATTTTTTTTTTGTGTAGAAAAAAGAATTTGCGCTGAATTTTAAATATTATTCAACTCTTAGCGTCTGGTGGAAAAATATGACGTTATATTTTATACACCAGACACTAAAATGAATTCTAATAATATACAGTGCATTATACACCAATTTGTATGGAAAATTTAGTGGTACTTTCATATTGTCACTCATTACTTTGGAACCGCTGGGCCGATGTTGCTCATTTTCAATACCAAACTTTTCCGAAAAATGTACATAAAGCTATGTAAAAATGAGCAGTGCGTACTAAGAAAATTAGCCGATATTGATTTAAAAAATTATTAAAAGTTGAGATTTTTTCTTAAATTCACCAAATTTTTAATATTTTTTGAATGTGCTATTATATCTTGCTGTATTGAATTACGTTTCTCACAGTTTTTTGCGAATTCAATATTTGTGGTTGGTTGGAAACAAATTTATTCGTGAACTCATTCGATTTTAAAAACACGCTGCTAATAGTCAATTTCACATTTTATAAGATTTTTATTATTTACTTTTTTGAAAATCAAAATTAGTTAATAATAATTATAACCCTTAGTGATTGAATTCAATAATTGGTTTAATCGATTACTAAAACTTTAATATAATCATCTGTAATCAGTCGCACTCAGTGAATTCATGTGATTGAATTCACAGCGTTTGGTTCCAAATTAATTCATTGTTCATATGGGACTGCAAATCGAATTAATAATTATGGAATTTTAAAGGGACCAAGAAATTCATACATAGACAAATTTGTAAATCGTACTAAATGAGTCATAGGAGTATCATGGTACATTCGAGGTTCAAATAGTACCATAATAAGTACTATGGTACCAACTTTATCATCCCTGATTCAAATATTGATAAAAAGATTTCACAACAAACTAATACATACGCACTTTAGGCTGTCACTTAACGTTGAATTCTATTTTCAACAGATTTGTCCGCAACAGAACAGAACGACAAAGTGAAAACTAACCACACATACAGACTTTCCATTAAACAGAAACAAAACAGCTGATTCGTAACAGAACAGAACGTACAAACTAATTCTGCCTTAACATTTAAAAATTAATAAAGGTCTTTATATTTCAGGCAGGCTGATTTCAATAGAAAAAGTAATCATAACTTTGTCAATTTTTAATCTATTTTAACAAATTATGGTTCATTTCACTCAGGAAAACACTAATTTTAAGAATATTGTTTGTTGATTTTAAACAAGATTCGAAAAACAAACCTCGTAGAAGTTTAAAAAAGTTAAAAAAAAAAAAATTATAAATTTTAATTTTATTAAGAAAATCTTTAGATTTTATTTTAATAACATAAAGAAGGTATGTGGAATACGAAAAACCAGGTAATTTTCTTTTAAATGCAGTTTAAGAATACAAAATCGGTTAAAAAATTGCCGAGTTATAAAAGTTTAAATGTTCCAGTCGCAAAAAACTACTCTTTTACTGTTATCTCGAAAATTTGAGGGTATATTGCAACTTCTCAAACCGGTTTTATAATACACTCAGCTAGACTTACAACCTACAATAGGTGTAGTGATTTTTCTGTGTAGTCAGTGTAATGATAGGTTTTTATAAAAATGCTACTAACTAATAAAAATTATACCGTCAGGCAATTTTAAAAAATGGTCACAAAATACTATCATTTTACAAAAAATCTTGAAAACCGCTTAACTTAAAAAAAATCATATCTTTTTGAATAAAGATTTGTTCACAAAATTACACAAAATTTAAAGTTTTAAAATATCTTTAATCGTCTAGGATTTACATGCTGTCAAAGTCTCAGCTTTGGTGGCCAATATTTGCACTAGAAGGCGCTTTGAGGCAAAAAAAAAGTTGCAAACATTTCTTATGAAGCATGGTCCTATATATCTGTACACTGATAGAAAAAAGTTAGTTAAATTTTCTGCTAAAAACTACTAAAAATTATTTAAAAATTACGTTCATTCCTGGGACGGGATTTCCTGGGATTTTTTTTTCGTAATGTTATTAATAACATACTTTTTTAAATAGTATAAATTCAAAATTATACGCAGATAATTTTTTGGGACTAAAAAAGTGATCTACACAAAGTGAATTAAAAATTTATTTAATTTTATGAAATAGCTTCAAAAATTTTATGAAACAAATTTTAATGAAATTTTTTCATTAGGCGTATGGAATTTTTAATAAATAAAATGAAATTTAAAAAAAAAAAAAAAAATTATGAAAAACTGCAATAACTTAATGAAAAGTTTCAATGGCCGAGTTCCAGTGACACTTCATAGATTTAATAGAAAAATTCATTGATATGATGCTAATAATTCTCTCTGTCTATACACAACTAAGATATCTGAAGAATCCTGTTTTATTTAATGATGAAAATGTTCAAAATATGCTATAATATGCTAAAAATATGCTAAAATACTTTTTTTTTGCAAAAAAAAAAAATAATCTACTTTTAGCTCAATACACTAAGTCCAACGCTTCTCCAATTTTTGTATCCCTTCGATGTCCATAAAATAGGCAAGTCTTGGCCATATGGGGTCTTTTTTTTTAAATCCTATTTAAATCGGTCCAATAAGTTGGCATAATATTCGCCGTTTATTGTTTTCCCCTTTTGAAGGTAATCGATGTGGATTATCCCCGCGTGCATCCCAAAAAACTATTGCCATCACCTTATTGGCCACGATTACGTTTATGGTCAATTGAGGGCAAACGCGGCACCCATCCTGCAGAAAGCTTTCTTAAACCTAACTGATCATTTAAAATCGAAACCACACTGCCATATGAAATGCCTATGGCATCAACAATCTCACGCACTTTTACTCTTCGATCGGCCAACACCATATCGCGGATTTTTTCGACATTTTCGGGTGTATTGACCTCAATTGGCCGTCCAGCGTCATTTGTACTTGTGCGACCACAACGAAAGTCAGTAAACCACTTTTTTATTATCATTGAAATCGATAGTGCAGAGTCCCCATAGTATTATCAAGCTTTTCCTTGGTTTGATTGGCGGTTTTTTTTTCGCAAAAAATAATGTTTAATGGGCACTCGAAATTCACTTTTTTCCATTTTTAAAAAAAATCCACGAGGTTGTTTGTTTTGAACAGCTGTTAAACGCAAAGTAAATGACGGAACTTGCTCAGAATTTGACAGTAGTCTATTAACAGGTGGTACTTGATGGGTGTTGTTGCAGTGTTGCATTTCATATAACTACGAGGGAAGTTCGAAACAGTCCGCCCTCGTAGTATTAACAAAAAAAATAAAGGGAAGGAGTACTATTGTAATATGTAATTTGTATTTTAAATACTAAAAAATTTAAGATAAACCGGATAAATGCGATTTTTTATGTAATTTTTCTTGCTCCTATGAATGAATATTTTTAAAGGAAACTTTGATCATTTTCTTACTGAGCGGCAATTCCCGGGATCCTGGGAAATTCAATAACGAATTCCGCTTTCCCGGGAAATGAGAAATCCCGGGAAAAGAAAAAACCCTAATGACGTGCAATTAATGAGTTAAAATTTAGTTTTTTTTTTATGATTAAAACATAGTTTAGAATTTGTTATTTATTGTATAAAGGTTAAATAAACACTTTTGTCATTTAATCGTACGAGTATTAAACTGAATTTTTAAATATTCTCAAATAATTACAAGAGTTTTACTTTCACTTTTGTAAGTTTCGTTGTTTGCTTTTTTGTACTTCATCTTATAACTTAAGGGCAAATTTAATCACACACATGTGTGAAGTACCTACCGACTGTGACATTATCTATCAGAATAATATGTTGTGTGGCAAAGACGCATGGCAATGTTCCCGAAAAAGATACAGACAAAAAAATACGTGTTCAAGTACTTTCATTAAGATATTTTTGGTATGTTGTTGTTTCTTCCTTGATTATTTTTAAATGTAAAAAAAAAAAAACAATCCATCGGGGGATAGCAATTTGTATATTTTAATTTAGATTTAGGTAGAAAATACAATTATCTCAATATTGATGATATTGAATTAAAGATTAGCTATAGATAGATATTTAAAATTGATTCAATTTTAGAATTGCAGATTAACTGCACATTTTATTCCTCCCTCTTTTTTTCGCATTAAATGATCTATTGCATCTGCTTTAGGGTTGTTTAAAAGCAACCTTTACCGCTTAGGGGTTTCCATATAAATTCATTATAAATATTGGACATTTTTTTTTATAGAAAAAATGTAAAGATTTTCACCAAATGATTAATGAAATGTGTCAAGTTTTAACAATCCCATGTGCGATGTTTTTTTTCATCCATATTTTTTTACCTTTGTTGTAATAGTGTAACAAAATTTTCAAACACGTGTGCGCACATGCGTAGAACATCTGTTCATTGTATGTATTTTGTTAAATTGACATTTATTAGTGAAAGTAACAACATTTTCAATATTAATGATTTTGATTTTAAATTAAAGGCACAAATTTTATAAAGAAATGTAATATATCAGCTTATAAGCCAACTCTAAGAAAGCAGGTATCCCGGCCCAGAACTCGCAGATTTGCCAAATTTTGTTTATTATTTATATTTAAATTTAATTATTTATTATTTAAAAGTCGTATAAAAACCGATCGATTTCGAGAATCGGAAAGGCTCAGACACCCCCTCGATTTATTATTTACCCTTATTGTTTTATTTACCTGATGAGAAGTAAAAAACTAATTTTTTTAGTAATTTTTTAAAAAATTCTGTAAATAACGCTTTATAAACTTTTATAATTTCAACTAAAAATAAAAAACTTATGATGCAGTTTAAAAAATTGATCAATTCTTAATCATTTGTAAAACAAAGCATTTAAATTTGCTCTTACTGTTCCAGATTTATACCCTTTTAAAGTTTTGTACCCATTCTTAAAACTAATAACCTGTTTGCAATCGGATTTGCTTAAAACTTTGAATTATGTAAGTTCGCGTTTCGCGTTCGCCATTTTTGATAATTTGATATCTTGAGCGAAAAAATAAGAACTAAACTCTAACTAAAATATAATATAATAAGTAAAAACTCGGGTACGTGAGTGAATTTCGACTCACACTTACGCTCACAAGAGAAAATTCCACTCACGCACAATTAATCACGAGTATTTGTTTCTACTCACACTCACGCGCACGTGAGTAAATTCAGATCTGGTTTGGCTAAAATTCTACTCATTAATGCTAAAATTTGACTCACGCACGCTCACTCACGTAGGACTTTACTTACTCACACTCACATTCACGTGAGAAAAACGGGGTTATAAAGCGTTATTTACAAAATTTATTCAAAAATTACGTAAAAAACTAAATATATGCTACCCAAATTTACAAAAACATTGCCGGAACTTATGATTTATGCAAATAAAAATAAAATTTGGATATTTTGCTTTAAAAATACGGACTCAGAAGCTAAGAAAATTTGGGTTACTGACCAAGTTATAAATAAAATTGAAAAACACTTCCAAAAACCCCCGATTTTTGGGCAAAAAATCGATTTGAGCGACGCGACCCTCTTCAACACATCCGAAAAATCATGAAAAAAAATCTCAAAAATAATTTACCCCAAAAGGATTCAAATTAAGCTTAAGCACCCATGAAAATCGAAAAATAAAAAAAATTTTGGTACAACATCAGTCTTTAATAGCAACATATAGTTTAATATGTATAAAAAGACCGGAAGTTCATACAAATGCATGTTTAGTCAGGGTAAACAAAATATATTTTCGGATCAAAAAGTTTGCGTTACAATGGTATCGTTTTGTTAGTTCATATTTCGCTATAAATGCATATTTCTGCATATTTCGCTTTAAATGCATATTTTTACTTATTTTGCAAGTTTTTATTGAAATTTTCTTAGTTTTTCGAAAAAATTCACTAATAATATTATTATATATTTGACCAACGCAAGATGATAAGTAAAATGTGGCCAAAACAAAAATAAATTTTTTCGATTTTTTTTTAGGAAATTTTGATGACGCATTTATTTTATGAAAATAAAATAAAAATTATAAGAAAATAACTTCATCTACAAGTGAGACTGATAGCGGAGACACAAAAAAAAATAATGTTTTGAAAACAATTGGGGCATGATGTTTTGAAAACAGATGGGCATGTGAGCAGAATATTGCGTGATTCACGCAATATTCACGTGTGCAGAATATTGCGTGATTCACGTGAACGTGAGTGAGTTTGAGTAGGAAAAAATTCTTCGTGAGTGAGTGTACGTGAGTAATTTTTTTACGTGAGGCTGCATGAGTAAAATTTTACCAAACAATTTTTTTTGCTTTTAATTCATATTTTCTTTAATTTGTTTCACACCAATTTAATATTTAAAATACAAAATAAATGGAAAAATTGCATAATCTGGCCTATTTTTAGTTAAACATTGACAATTTGACTTAAATATAAATAAATTTGTCTAGTTTAAATAAACTAGCAAAATTTGTGAATTTGAGAATCACGAATTACTAAATTTTAGGTTGACAAATTAGTTCAAATACGGATGTAATTTGTTCCTGAGGTAAAATTAGAAAACTAATCACTTTAGCTAAATAACTGATTAAAAAAAACAACAACAAAAAATTATCTCAACTGAATTGGAACGCGTGTAACAGGTTTTTGAATTAACTTTTTTATGAGTGTAGTTCCAAAGTTATAGTTAGTTAAATTTTAACGTTTTTTCCAATTTTCATGATGTCATATTTCGAAACCAGAAAGGGAGCGGTCTCTAAAATGTATGCTTCGTTGGGTTCTAACTCGAGTACAAAAGTTATGGTGAATTTTATTGAAATCAGAGATGGTAAATCCGAAAATATCTTTTTTTTGTGTTGAGTTGACATGTTTTCACTTTATTGAATCTGAAATTTTTTTTATAAAATTAAGAAAATTATTCGAAATAATTTTTTTTTTCCATAGAACGAGCAAATATTCTAGTAATGCGTAAAAATCCTGTTTTCGCTGGGTATCTAAAAAAAAACCATGCTAACATAGAATTTCTACCGTCTACATTTCTTAAGGGAAAAATAGGGTTCCTAACGTATCTAAATTTTAGTAAAATTAGTTTCTTTGTTTGTGTATATTGAAAATCATACTATAAAGTAATCTTGTCTAAACTAGCTACTGATCTTGATATTGATCTTTAATATATAATTCTTTTTATCAATTCTCGGAAAAACTAGACTTGAATTTTAATTAATTTTATTTTTGTGCATACATTGATTTGTAGATATTACAACTTTTGCATAAATAATGAATGTAGAAAAAATATATATTTTTATTAATAAATAAATCTTTTTTCATATGACCATACACAAATTGTATAAAGCATACTTGGGACTAGTTAATTGAATTGACTAATGAATTTACAATTTAATTGGCATTGCTTTATGGCAACGGTGATTTAATTGTTTGGCATTTCAATTGCTTAAACAATGAAAATGAAATTTTGTTTTAATTGGCATTGATCAATGCCAATGACTTTACCAGACAATTATAATTGTTTATTATAATTGTTTGCTTCATTGTCTACAAAAAAAATATATTTCCAAATTTAGAAAAAAATCCTTTAATTAGTACGCAATAATTTTATAAATATTCTGATTTTATCAATAAAATAGCGCACTGAATCCGAAAATTAAGTCGAAAAGTCCAAAAGTAGAACAGTTTTTAAGATATCGCAAACTTTTGAAATTTTCGATTTTTAAAAAAACGTGGTTTTACTTAAATAAAAATATCTCCGGACCAAGACGGTGGCTTTGAATGTTTTTATTTTTAAATTAACTTTATCAACTCTCCATACAATATTTTTAATCCGATTATCGCCTTATATATACAACTTCGACAACTTCGCTTAAATTTTAACGAAATTTAGAAAAAAAGGTAAATGTAAATTTAAAGTTAAAATTGTTTTAAAATTTATTTCTCTATTTGCAGTTCAAGTCTGATCCATCAAAAATAAAATAAGATGCTCCCTCGGTTAACAACTGTAGACGCTACTTGCATTTGACTAAAAATGCAGAAATTCAGTTTTAATACATTTTTACTTTATTAAAAATATCTAGAAGTATTAACTAAAATTTGTTAAGGCTTGATTTGGCAACTCCTTTTATGTTTTTTTTTTTTTTTTTTTTTTATAATTTAACCAATACTCAGGGGATGCCCCCTACTCATGCAGTGCATTGTATTGATCAGGAAAATAAGGTATGGGAAGGAGGAAAGAGGGAGTAGTGTTTGTGGATATTTGATTTAAATTTTTCTAAATTGTAAGTAACAGGGAAGACTTCTGCGGGAAGTTTGTTCCACATACGAATCGTTCGACTAAAAAACGAATTTTCTCTGTAATGCGTTGTGCGAAACACAGGACAATCAACTACAAACGGATGTGCTCTACTAGATAAGCGAGTATTACGAATAAAAACTCGGGCTCGTGGAATAAGTTCACTTATCTCAGATGAGCATCTCCCATGGTAATATCGATAGAAAAGTGTCACACAACCCACATTCCGACGATGCTCCAATGAATCAATAGAGTTGGATACACTACCGTCATTGATAAGCTTCACCGCCCTCCCCTGAACACGGTCCAGAAGCTTCAGAATAGACAGTGGAGCCCCTGCCCATATATGAGAGTTGTATTCCATTTTTGGCCGGATATAGCTGGTATAAATAGTAAGGAGATCGGATGGAGTGAAGTAAGTCTTGCACCGTTTTAGAAAACCGAGACACTTGAATGCCTCTTTCGACACTTGAAAATACGTGCTTATTCCAACGGACATCACATTGTATTCTCATGCCCAGAACATCAAGAGTATCCGATTCCTCAATACCTATACCATCCATAGTTACAGATGACAATGACAATTCCACAGCCCGTCTGTGGGTTAACATACAACATTGGGTCTTGCGTGCATTAAAATCGACCTTATTCGCGCGACCCCACTCGGAGATTGTAGAAAGGTCTTGATTGAGTGTGTCATTCATGTTCTGCCGCATGCCCTCTATCTCCAAAGAGCTTGGCCTGTGATCGAATGAAAATGAATGACAAATGTTGCTGTCATCTGCAAAAGAGTAGATAGGGTTGATGGTCTGACCAAGAAGGTCATTAATAAAAATAAGAAAAAGGGTAGGAGAAAGAACAGAACCTTGCGGTACCCCTGAATTTAGCTGAAACTCGTTTGATGAGACCCCATCTAAAACAACACGTATAGTGCGGTCTCTGAGAAAACTCGTTATAAATCGAGAGAAGACATTACCGACACCAAAGCAACTAGCTTAGTCACGAGTGCCCCGTGCCACACACGATCGAACGCCTTAGAAATATCTAGAGCAACCACTTTACTCTCACCAAAGCGGTGGATTGACCGGCTCCAACGTTCCGATAGAAACGCCAACAGGTCTCCCGTAGATCGACCACTACGGAAGCCATACTGTCGATCATTTAAAAGTGAATTGGTCTCTAAATATTTCACAAGATGGTGGTTAACCATGGTCTCCATCACTTTGGAGAGCGCAGAGCAAATTGCGATTGGGCGGTAATTTTCAGGGTTGTTAGCCGCACCCTTTTTAGGGATAGGCTGGACATTGGCTGCTAGTTTCACTAGTACTGTACTGCTAGTTTCACTAGTGATAAACCAACAATAGTCACCCATCATCGCTTCGTCCCAAAATCCTTAATAGCGACGTTCCATTTCCGTCATTTGTTGGTGAAAACGTTCACCGTGCTGTGCTCATCACTTTCATCGCCAAGAATGTTTTTATTTTTAAATTAACTTTATCAACTCTCCATACAATATTTTTTAATCCGATTATCGCCTTATATATACAACTTCGACAACTTCGCTTAAATTTTAACGAAATTTAGAAAAAAAGGTAAATGTAAATTTAAAGTTAAAATTGTTTTAAAATTTATTTCTCTATTTGCAGTTCAAGTCTGATCCATCAAAAATAAAATAAGATGCTCCCTCGGTTAACAACTGTAGACGCTACTTGCATTTGACTAAAAATGCAGAAATTCAGTTTTAATACATTTTTACTTTATTAAAATATCTAGAAGTATTAACTAAAATTTGTTAAGGCTTGATTTGCAACTCCTTTTATGTTTTTTTTTTTTTTTTTTTTTTTTATAATTTAACCAATACTCAGGGGATGCCCCCTACTCATGCAGTGCATTGTATTGATCAGGAAAATAAGGTATGGGAAGGAGGAAAGAGGGAGTAGTGTTTGTGGATATTTGATTTAAATTTTTCTAAATTGTAAGTAACAGGGAAGACTTCTGCGGGAAGTTTGTTCCACATACGAATCGTTCGACTAAAAAACGAATTTTCTCTGTAATGCGTTGTGCGAAACACAGGACAATCAACTACAAACGGATGTGCTCTACTAGATAAGCGAGTATTACGAATAAAAACTCGGGCTCGTGGAATAAGTTCACTTATCTCAGATGAGCATCTCCCATGGTAATATCGATAGAAAAGTGTCACACAACCCACATTCCGACGATGCTCCAATGAATCAATAGAGTTGGATACACTACCGTCATTGATAAGCTTCACCGCCCTCCCCTGAACACGGTCCAGAAGCTTCAGAATAGACAGTGGAGCCCCTGCCCATATATGAGAGTTGTATTCCATTTTTGGCCGGATATAGCTGGTATAAATAGTAAGGAGATCGGATGGAGTGAAGTAAGTCTTGCACCGTTTTAGAAAACCGAGACACTTGAATGCCTCTTTCGACACTTGAAATACGTGCTTATTCAACGGACATCACATTGTATTCTCATGCCCAGAACATCAAGAGTATCCGATTCCTCAATACCTATACCATCCATAGTTACAGATGACAATGACAATTCCACAGCCCGTCTGTGGGTTAACATACAACATTGGGTCTTGCGTGCATTAAAATCGACCTTATTCGCGCGACCCCACTCGGAGATTGTAGAAAGGTCTTGATTGAGTGTGTCATTCATGTTGCTGCCGCATGCCCTCTATCTCCAAGAGCTTGGCCTGTGATCGAATGAAAATGAATGACAAATGTTGCTGTCATCTGCAAAAGAGTAGATAGGGTTGATGGTCTGACCAAGAAGGTCATTAATAAAAATAAGAAAAAGGGTAGGAGAAAGAACAGAACCTTGCGGTAACCCCTGAATTTAGCTGAAACTCGTTTGATGAGACCCCATCTAAAACAACACGTATAGTGCGGTCTCTGAGAAAACTCGTTATAAATCGAGAGAAGACATTACCGACACCAAAAGCAACTAGCTTAGTCACGAGTGCCCCGTGCCACACACGATCGAACGCCTTAGAAATATCTAGAGCAACCACTTTACTCTCACCAAAGCGGTGGATTGACCGGCTCCAACGTTCCGATAGAAACGCCAACAGGTCTCCCGTAGATCGACCACTACGGAAGCCATACTGTCGATCATTTAAAAGTGAATTGGTCTCTAAATATTTCACAAGATGGTGGTTAACCATGGTCTCCATCACTTTGGAGAGCGCAGAGCAAATTGCGATTGGGCGGTAATTTTCAGGGTTGTTAGCCGCACCCTTTTTAGGGATAGGCTGGACATTGGCTGCTAGTTTCACTAGTACTGTACTGCTAGTTTCACTAGTGATAAACCAACAATAGTCACCCATCATCGCTTCGTCCCAAAATCCTTAATAGCGACGTTCCATTTCCGTCATTTGTTGGTGAAAACGTTCACCGTGCTGTGCTCATCACTTTCATCGCCAAGAATGTTTTTATTTTTAAATTAACTTTATCAACTCTCCATACAATATTTTTTAATCCGATTATCGCCTTATATATACAACTTCGACAACTTCGCTTAAATTTTAACGAAATTTAGAAAAAAAGGTAAATGTAAATTTAAAGTTAAATTGTTTTAAAATTTATTTCTCTATTTGCAGTTCAAGTCTGATCCATCAAAAATAAAATAAGATGCTCCCTCGGTTAACAACTGTAGACGCTACTTGCATTTGACTAAAAATGCAGAAATTCAGTTTTAATACATTTTTTACTTTATTAAAAATATCTAGAAGTATTAACTAAAATTTGTTAAGGCTTGATTGGCAACTCCTTTTATGTTTTTTTTTTTTTTTTTTTTATAATTTAACCAATACTCAGGGGATGCCCCCTACTCATGCAGTGCATTGTATTGATCAGGAAAATAAGGTATGGGAAGGAGGAAAGAGGGAGTAGTGTTTGTGGATATTTGATTTAAATTTTTCTAAATTGTAAGTAACAGGGAAGACTTCTGCGGGAAGTTTGTTCCACATACGAATCGTTCGACTAAAAAACGAATTTCTCTGTAATGCGTTGTGCGAAACACAGGACAATCAACTACAAACGGATGTGCTCTACTAGATAAGCGAGTATTACGAATAAAAACTCGGGCTCGTGGAATAAGTTCACTTATCTCAGATGAGCATCTCCCATGGTAATATCGATAGAAAAGTGTCACACAACCCACATTCCGACGATGCTCCAATGAATCAATAGAGTTGGATACACTACCGTCATTGATAAGCTTCACCGCCCTCCCCTGAACACGGTCCAGAAGCTTCAGAATAGACAGTGGAGCCCCTGCCCATATATGAGAGTTGTATTCCATTTTTGGCCGGATATAGCTGGTATAAATAGTAAGGAGATCGGATGGAGTGAAGTAAGTCTTGCACCGTTTTAGAAAACCGAGACACTTGAATGCCTCTTTCGACACTTGAAATACGTGCTTATTTCAACGGACATCACATTGTATTCTCATGCCCAGAACATCAAGAGTATCCGATTCCTCAATACCTATACCATCCATAGTTACAGATGACAATGTCAATTCCACAGCCCGTCTGTGGTTAACATACAACATTGGGTCTTGCGTGCATTAAAATCGACCTTATTCGCGCGACCCCACTCGGAGATTGTAGAAAGGTCTTGATTGAGTGTGTCATTCATGTTTTGCCGCATGCCCTCTATCTCCAAAGAGCTTGGCCTGTGATCGAATGAAAATGAATGACAAATGTTGCTGTCATCTGCAAAAGAGTAGATAGGGTTGATGGTCTGACCAAGAAGGTCATTAATAAAAATAAGAAAAAGGGTAGGAGAAAGAACAGAACCTTGCGGTACCCCTGAATTTAGCTGAAACTCGTTTGATGAGACCCCATCTAAAACAACACGTATAGTGCGGTCTCTGAGAAAACTCGTTATAATCGAGAGAAGACATTACCGACACAAAAGCAACTAGCTTAGTCACGAGTGCCCCGTGCCACACACACGATCGAACGCCTTAGAAATATCTAGAGCAACCACTTTACTCTCACCAAAGCGGTGGATTGACCGGCTCCAACGTTCCGATAGAAACGCCAACAGGTCTCCCGTAGATCGACCACTACGGAAGCCATACTGTCGATCATTTAAAGTGAATTGGTCTCTAAATATTTCACAAGATGGTGGGTTAACCATGGTCTCCATCACTTTGGAGAGCGCAGAGCAATTGCGATTGGGCGGTAATTTTCAGGGTTGTTAGCCGCACCTCTTTTAGGGATAGGCTGGACATTGGCTGCTAGTTTCACTAGTACTGTACTGCCTAGTTTCACTAGTGATAAACCAACAATAGTCACCCATCAATCGCTTCGTCCCAAAATCCTTAATAGCGACGTTCCATTTCCGTCATTTGTTGGTGAAAACGTTCACCGTGCTGTGCTCATCACTTTCATCGCCAAGATTATCCGGGAAGAAGTCCAGATGAGAGTGTAGAAAATGATTCTTTAAAGACATATTTACACCTATTTTCTGATAGTTTTTAAGCAAGTTTTCGATGACTTCTTTATAATCCAAGCTTCTAAACTTACCTAAAAAGCATGAAACAGCAAGACGAAATGAATCCCCATGCTTTCAACTCATCCACTGACAAAACTAACAGAATTTAGGGTCGCCAAGTAGTTTTTTTATTTGTGGAACCTACAAATACACCTTCTTTAATCTTAGCATCAGAATAAATTCGAAAAATGTTTTTAAATAACGAAATGAGTCAGTCACCAGCTGTATTTGTATAAAAACTGAATTTCTGCATTTTTACTCAAATGCAAGTAGCGTCTTCAATTTTTAACCGATTTTATTAAGACGCA
>JAEKOY010000076.1:0-50000 GCA_021234595.1 Delia radicum | reverse complement strand
AAAAATCGATGCATGCTTTACATTTTTATTTACAATTAATTGAAGGTATCGCATATTTACAAGCACTGTAGAAAATTGTACCTACATAATGAAAATGCAGAACATAAAAACTCAGGTGCATTTTACGACACGCATTTTGGCAAAACCCCTTTGGGAAAAACCTCTATGACATTTTTATGATTCTAATAATTAAAAAAAAAATAAGTAATAAACAAAAGATAGTTTAATTTTTACGATTGCGGTAGGATAGTAATAAAACGCTCATAAATGTGCGTGTACGTTGAAGTGCTCTTATTTTCCGTTAGCTACCTGTAACGGATGATTTTTTTTTTTCATAAAAGTCCTTAATTTTTTTAGGATTCTTGGGAATAATAAAAAATTTGCAGCACACACAAACTGTATCCACACAAAGGGTTATCCCAAATTATAGTATCAGTATTTATAAGATCTCCTTGACCCTTTTTATTTCATTCAAGAAGTGTTTGCGATAACGCAAACATCATTTAATACCTACACAAAAATTAGAGTCATACAGCTTAGAAGTTAAAAACAATTTTCAAATATTAATAAAAATGAGCCAGAAAGCCAGAACATTTTCATGTAAAAACGATCCAGATTTATTTTGTTATGTGTGCGGCCAATATATCACCGGGAAAAAAACGGAAGTGGTTCTTAACTTCATTGCAAAAGTCATATCAAGATTGCTATAATATCTATCCGCACAATTTGAACCAGCATTGGACACCGAGTACTATATGCATTCCATGTCGATTGAATTTATCTATGAAGTCTTCTAACGTAAAGTAAGTATAAATTAATAGATTTGGAATATTTTATAATTACAATATTTCTTAATTAAAATTTGAATTCTTCATATTCCTGATTTCAATTTTTTTTTTCATTTTACAGACGACACTTGGAAATTTTGAAGCCTATGCTATGGAGAGAAACAGCGAACCACGCATCCGAGTGTTATTTTTGTTTAAGTACAAAAAGCATATTTGATGGCCCACAAATTCGCAAATTGGTGAACGATACTGAATTTGGCAGTTCAATGTCAGAAATTGAGAAGAATGCATGGGATTCGTTTGTATGGGTTATTCAAAATTTCTTAGGAAATAACAAGGGTGATGATTACGTTGCGCACGTTGAAGAGATGTTAACTCACTTCCAGAATCTTGGATGCAACATGAGCATCAAATTACACTACCTGCACAGTCACTTAGATCGTTTTCCTGAAAATCTAGGAGACTTGAGTGAAGAACAGGGCGAACGATTCCACCAAGATATCCGGACAATGGAGGAACGATACCAGGGTCGCTGGGATGCACACATGATGGCTGATTTTTGCTGGAGTATTCAGAGTAACACTTCGTTATTCAACAATAGTAGAAAATCGACTAAAAGAAAATTTCAGAGTTTGTAGTTTATAATACATATTTATTTATTTATTTTCTTGTTTTATTTATTATAATAAATGTGAATAATAAAATATAAATTTTCTACTATTTAATTTATTTATTTATTTACATTTAAGCTCATCCAACACAAATGTCTTTCCGAAGAATAGAATCAGTATATTCTAGGTAGGGTTTTGCCAAAAAATACACGAATGTTACTATATAATGCATTTTTGATGTGAAAATTTGTACATAGCATGGGGAAAATGTTTTCAAAATTCAATCAATCGAAAGAAGAACATTAACTACTCAATTTTATGTATATCAGACAAAAAACTAAAATTTGGTGAAAATGAGCGAATTCACTTAATTGTGAATAAATTCGAAAAAAATCAATCGATTTTTATGATCGATATCTCATTTTGTTCCTATTACATGTGGCTTTGCGATAAAGCAATAAATCTGAACGATTTTTGCCGTTTTCGATTTTTTATGATTTTTTTTAACCAAAAAAATTTGCTATTTTCACGTAAAAAAAATATTTTTTCCCTCAATTTTTTATTATAACTCCAAAACTACTGAGCCGATTGAAACGCAATATATTAACGGATTAAAGGCTATGTAAATTTCAGTTTTTCTAAATTTATTTGAATAATATCGGACTAATTTTTTTTTAGTTATCATTAATTATGTGGAGACACGTCTAAAAAAATTTATAATTTTAATTAAAAATTTTTTAAAAAAAAACCTCTCCATAGAATTTCAAAATTGAACCATATTTGTACTACTGGGACCACAATACATCAAAATTGTATAGTGGTTTTCAAAGCCCCTAAAATTTTTTCAAAATTGCTGCCTTGTGTTATATTATCGCCTAAAATTACCTATCACAAAATTAGGTAAAGATATATTTTAAAAATTTAAATTTGTATAAAGTAGTTCATCAAAAAGAGCTCTTTTATTTAAAAACTCCAAAAAAAAAAAAATAAAAATTATATGGCTCAAATATTAAACCTTTTTTTTTTTAATTGTTTAAAAAAAATATACAAACTTTCTTCACACTTTTGTGAAAAACAGTTTTCAGCAGGTAGTATAACCTAGTGTTATATTATAGTAATTTAATCCATTGTCAACTCAAGAAAATCTAATTGACGAAGCTATGAAAAATTAATACAGACGAAGAAGAAGTTGTAAACAAATTCGTCATAAACCCGATAATGTTATACAAAAAAAAATATATATTTGTTTACCTCAACACATTGTGATAAAAGCTCAGAAAACCAATGCAATTTAAAACCAATACAAATTAAAATCGTTTAAACATGTATCGATCACAACCGTACACGTTGAGCGGTCATTTAATCTATTTGTTCAAAAACGTTTTGAAATTATAGCTCAAGCCGGACTAATAAAAATTATAAAAAAAAAAATAACAATAATAAAGATTAAAAAATTCTACATAATTTAATTAAGTTTACTTGTGTTTTAAGTTTACTTTTGTTTTAAGTTTGTGGTTTTAATAAATCTAAAAAATAAATTGTATGTGAAATTTTTTTTTTATGTTTAGTGCATATTATAGGCGCCTAAAACATACTTTTCAGTGCATGAAGTTAATGTTCCTGGTTATTACAAACTAATGTGAACGTCCTGCCATTTTGGCAACAATTTCAATGTAACATCTGTTAATACGAACTTAAGATGAACTATTTTTGACAGTCCCACAAAACAATTTTCTTATCATTCTTCAATTTTATTACAAAACTCCCGATATTTTGCAAATTTTCCTAAAAGTTCTTTAAATTTTAACAAATTTTCAACTCAACACACAGAAATTTTTTCTCAAATGTAGCGAAAACTACCCATGTAGAAATTACCAACCGTACCATATAAATAGTACTGGCAAAGCACTGCTATTTTTGTAAAGCCACTGTTAAAAATTACCAAAGGTACAGATAATATTGTACTTACTATTTTGTTTGCAAAGTATGTGTTTTGCCAATACCACCCGCAAAATTCTGTACCAATATTACAACCAATTAGAAGCATTTTTTAAATATGATATATAAGATTAAGACCAAACTTTATTACTGCATTTTAAATGTATTTTAAAATACATATTACTCAAAATTAATTAAATTTAAGCTATTTTAAAAGCACCAAATTTTTTGAATGACCAACGTTATAACGGTGGCAAGTTCGCTCAATCCAACGGTTGGCCACTGTTATCAATCGGGTTACAGGAAAATACTGTCAAGACTGTCCCACGTTCTGCCAACGCATAACCGACCGTCGCCGATGCTTTGCCAACACTGTTCCGATTGTATTTTTCTGCCTGGGTATGTATTTATGGAATTAACTAAAACATTTTTAAAATATTTAAAAAGGGTTATACAAATTTTTAATACTTAGTGGACTATAAAAAAATTTTAAAAAACATTTACTACACAAAAAAAAAAAACTAAAAACGGGGTTCAATTAAAAAATTTATTGAATTAATTAATATTTTAATTGATTTTTCACCTATCACGGTAAAGATAATATCAATTAAGAAAAGGAAAAAAGTTATTAATAACTTCTACAGAAAAAAATAAGCGCCTGTTTGTATGTTTGTGTGTGTTTTGTTTGTAAACTTTAAATGCATTTGGTATATTATACTGAAAATTTTCTATTTAAGTTACAGTGTATGAAAAAATTGTTTGAGAATTACGTCTAAAATAAAATATGTGTTTTTATATATTTATATATTTGATTGAATCAATTAAAATATTAATTGATTCAATCAAATATTTGTTGAGAAACAAATTTAATTCAAATAAAATCTTTAATTAGATATTTTAGGTTGATAATTTTTTCTGTGTACAGGCCCTTTGGAATTTTTCTTTACCGAGTTTTACTGTATTTAGTTTTTGTAGTGTTTTTTAATTTTCAAAAAAAAATCCAATTTTTGTTTGTTTCATTGCTCTTGAATTTTTTAATTAATGAAAAAAAAAATTTTTTTTTGGGGTCCGTGAACCAGTAGAAGTATCTCAAGTGGTCCGTGAAGCAAAGTTGGTGGGAACTGCTGCAATAGTCAATGAATGAAATTTTGAGAGTTTTTTTTTTTTTTTTTTGAGGGGGATAGGTAAAAGGAACAATGAAAATTTAAGGATATCAAATTATGTATTAAGAACGGTAAGCAGTTTTTTTTTTTTAATTCTTCACAATGGGGAAATTTACACAAGGTGTTTACCATAAAAAAGTGAAAACATATGGAAAACATCCGGATTTTTTTTTAAGGTAATTTGCAAATTCTTTTGATATCTGTAAGTGATTGACTAAAAGACATATGGTTTTGTTTTTTCTTTTTTGTTTTTTTTTTTGTTGTAAATGATCATCTTTCTTTAAATCGAAAGTTACAGAAAGAAAAGTTGATGAGTTGCATAACTTCATTACTGAGGTCAATGACATCATACGAAAACATATCTTATGATATCGTATCATGTAAAGTTTGGAGATAACGGATATTTGTGATTTAAAAAAGAGTGTTGTGTTTAAAATGGCACACAGCGATATTCATTTTAAGTTGGCGTAAGCTAATAGAGATTAAAATTGTCATTTCAATATCACCCTAAAAACTGAAAGATTGCCCAAACGTGTATACACAAAAATAGGCTTAAAGGTTTTGGTCTATACAGGGCGTTTCATAGCTATAACGTCAATTTTGTTTTCTAATTATTTCCTTAACTACTGAGCCGAGTGAGTAAAACTTCCGAAGACACCTAACCGGTCTTCGGAAGGATTACTCACTCAGGGTGCAGGGGCAGGGAAATGGAACATTTCCTCCTCCAAAATGAAATTAGTCCACACATAAATGTAAAAAAAGATTAGAGAAGTTAAGCAAACATGTTTTAACTTCCCTCCCAAAATCATTTAATAGATCCGTGTCTGTACTCACCTGAGTCGTATTTTTCGTTTGATCGGCCAGAAAAAGTTGTTCTTGTTAAGTGCCGTTGAATATATTAAATTATACAGTTATCTAGTGTTTCATAATTATATAATTATATATAATTAGAAAAAAATAAGCGGTACGTGATAAGAACTTTGGGTAAAAATTATAATTTCCAAAAAGGGGAAAGTCTACCCATTAACGCCCTGTCCAGAACTATTGGTCTAAAAGTCTGAAACTTAAAATATGTGCGTTATTGAGGATTTTTTTTTTTTTTATTTTTGCTGAAATCTTGGGATAAATGGAGTTTAAAAGATATAAGATTTCCCCTTAAATATAGAACAAAAAACTTTATATTTTAATGTATACCACAAGAGGTTAGCGAAAGTTATTAAAAGAAGAAATTCTGATGTTTAAAACTACCGGTAACGAAATATCAGGCTTTTATGATTTTTCCCAAATAAAGTTGCCCTAAAAAGGGATTTTATGATTGTTCGGACGCTACGGTTTACAAATTTAGAGATATTTTGATGAAATTTGGTAAAAAGACTCATATCGTTTTAAGAACGAATCCTATTGATTTTGGGTTAAAGCGTTCCATATTGAGACCTATTAAGGTTTACCAAAAATTTAATCTTATGATTCTGCGGATGCTACAAGTCGCAAATATAGATATATTTTTGAAAAAGGGATAATAAGGATATTTTTTTATATCACAAGGACAAAGCCTATTAATTTTGGTTCAAATCCGTTTAGATCTATTGCCCATATAAAGGCTCCATAAAAAGTTGTTCTCATATTTGTTTGCACACTTCAGGTTGCAATTATAACTGATAATTATCAAAAGATGTTTTGATAAAATTTTGTTAAAGGCGGTCCATGTTTAGAACTTTTTCTTGTATATAGAGATCATATGGGCCTAAGACATAGCCTATTGGTAAATGTAACCCAAAAATTGACATTTATAATTGTTCAGACGCTACAGGCCGCAAATATTAAGATTTTTCGATGAAATTTGATGCACCATTTCGATAAGCCCAAGAAAATTTCCTAGTGCTTTTATTTGAAATCGGGACATGTGTATTAATGCGACTATAGATCACAAGTTTGTAAGTATCTGTAAAAAATTTAATAACTCATATACAACATTAGAATAGTATTGGTCCATTTAAAATTTTTACAATTTTTAAACAATTTATAGACAAATTCCGACTCATGTTTATTTTAACACATTAAAATGTCGGAACCAAACAGTACCCTATGATCATATATAAAAATATCCAAAACTTGAGTATATCCAATTATATCAGGGTTCAGATATATATAAATATACCTTCAGATATAATTATATATCTTTTAGATATGTTTATATATAAATATATATAAGGTTATGTATAAATATATATGGAGATAAAGGGTTCGCCATCTAACGTTTTTTTTTTTCAACTAGTGCTTATTTCGTGAATGGTAACACTTAGCTCATGTCTGATTTGACAGATAATTAGTTTTATCCTTCCGCTGAATGAATATGGTCCGTATGTTCGTTATCTTGTGAAAAAAGTGAAAGAAACTGGCATCCTTATCGATAAACCAAAGCGTGACAAGCCAAAAACAGTGCGTACACCCGAGAATATTGCTGCTGTGGCAGAAAGTGTGCGTGAAGCGCCATCAACATCAATTCACCGTCGTTCTCAACAATTGAACATTTCGGAGACATCATTGAGACGAATTTTTGCATAAAGACCTTGGTATGACGCCATACAAAGTCCAATTGGTTCAGGAGTTCAAAAAAATAGTTATTTGGCGGACCCTTTATAATTGGATGGGCTCAAATTTTAGATATAATTATATATAGGTTATATATTGATCATATATATCCTTTTTTATTCGGGTAGTTGACTTTAATTTTTTTTCTCTTTTTGTTATGTATTAACGACTCTTCTAAAATCGCATTAAATTTTGCATAATTTTTGAAAGTTTTATTATTGTTTAAGTGATCCCCTCCAGAATTAAAAATTTTTTTTTTTTATTTTCGGTTAAATAGGTGCGGCCAGCGGGGCCCCAGGGCCCAAGTACGCATAGTAACATACATAATAAAAGGAAATTTCCTCAGAATTTCAAAAATTGTATTATTTTTAGGATCTGTGTTACGTAGAGCCCTCTACACCCTTTTACAAGTTTTGACTGCAGAGCTATTTTCGAAAACACTTACAAATACATCTAAATTACAACAAAATAAATTTTTTTAATAAAATCGCAAAATGAAAAAACTTTACTCGGCGAAACCACTAAACTGCCTAACACATGGGAGAAAATCCCTAAGCCCGGCCGAAGGCCGGTCACGCAAAATGACTTTACCAAGCGAAGCCACTAAACTGAAGTCGGGCTTTGGACGGACTGGAGGAGAGAATCCTTAAGACAATACATTTTTTACTATCACCTCCACGCGGTTATCCCTGCCAACGATAGCAACTAAAAAGTCATATTTTCATGTAAAATTCATTATTTGAACAGTAAATTTTATAAGAATAACAAAAAAAAAATACACTAAATAAACTTTCTCCCAATTTGTGTCCTTAAAATATAGTTCAGACAGCTCTAGAAGGCGCTACATATCATGGATCATTAAAATAATATAAATTTTGAAATCTTGAGAAAATTTCCTTTGCCTTGGTAAGTATCTTAGATTGTAAAACCATAACAAGTTGAGTTATTCAATGACATCATTATCAGGTAATTCGAAAAATACCACAAAAAAATCGATTTTTTTTTAATCTTTAAAAAACGCTAATTTAAAATCCACCAATTTTCTTTCAAATTTAGAATGCATATTCTCAATTTTCATTGAAACTTAACTCATATTTCAGAAATTTGTTTATATAAGACGTAAACATGTGTACATGTTACATCTTTTCAGAAAATTATATACGAGTAGTTTTAACAAAAAATATTTTTTTTACGTATAATTAAAAAACAAAATGCAAATAACTTAAAAGTTATTAAGTTTTTTTGAATTTTGATTTCATATTCATCTTCTGCATATAAACTGAGACTAGATTAGAACATTTGGTAAAGGTACATCGTGTAAGTATAAATGCAATTTAAAGTCACCCCTAAATTTGTATGATTTTTTTCTAGAGACAAATTACTACCCTATGGGGAATGAGGAGTCAATTGACCTAAAAGTGACTGGTTAAAGAAGGACTTATCACAGGACTGGTATAATTTAATACTGATTTGGGTTAAGCAGTATCAATTGTCCTAAAATTATCAATCCTGTGACTGGTAAAGGGAGGACATACCACTTAACCAGAATGCTTATTAACAAGAAAAAGCTAGTTGGCCAGAATTTTACCCATTGTAAGCTGTTTATTTTTCTTTTATTTTTTAAACTAAAAATTATCAATTTTTTGTCGATATTTATGTTTTTTTTTTGGGTTTATTAAAAAAAGGACTTATCACAGGACTAGTATTATTTACAATTGATGTGAGTTATGTAGTGTAAATTGATCCAAAAAGACTAGTCCCGTGACTGGTAGAAGTAGGACATATCACCTAACTGGTATATATATTGACTAGAAAAAGCCAATGAGTTAGAAATTTATTGTTTTATTTTCTACCATTTTTTACATTAAAAATTATTAAATTGCACGACATGTCCCTTTCAGGATAGTCATGTGGTTAGTCCGTTTTGGTTAGTCCTCCAACATGACCCTTTTGCGACAGTCTTGTGGTATGACCATCTTTGGTTAGTCCTGTGGCATGGCACTGTGTGGTTTAAAGCAGGACAAATGACCCCCTCCTATGACAAGCCCATGTTAAAGTTGCCAGTTGTTTACATAGGGTAGGGCTTAGCAGAGGACCGGTCTCCGGCACGATGGGACCGATCCTGTGGCACACGTAGGACCGGTCCCATTCCCCATAGGGTATTTCCTAAAAGTAAACTTTTTCTGCGACCTCTAAATGTTAATGAATTTAGCTGAAACTTGGCACATCGAGTTTTTAGACATCAAGGAATAGGGGCAACCTTGTGGAGATCGCAAATCCAACATCTATCATTTTTTGGACCACTCGTGATATCTGGACACTTTTGATATCTGGTAAAATCGTACAAGAAATCAAGCAAATGTATTCGAAAAAGCCATCGATAAATTCCGAAGTTCTGGTCAATTATGATCTTAAAAAAGAGTGAAAGTAAAGCGGAAAGGAAATTTCCTCAGAATTTCAAAAATTATATTATTTTTTAGAGTGAAAGTAAAGCGGAACGATTTTTTATTAATTGATTGACATAATTACATAGTTTGTTAAACAAAGTGGGCCATAACTATGAAATTTTCCACAGATTATCTCGATCTAAAAAACATGTGTAACCTTCTCTATGTAAGCATCTCTTAAGAGATGCTTATATTGTAAAAAAAATTAACATCTTTTAAAATGATTCTCAATACATCTTCAATACCAACACTGAATTTTATATTTAAAACCAGCAGCACATGTTCGTAGTTTTTTTTTTATATTTTACCAAAAAGCAGCCTCGTAATAATCACTTATTTTGCAAAAGTTTTGAATTTATTTACTTATTTGCTTTTAAAAATTTTATATTTTTTGCTAACTTGGCTAAAATGTAGGTCAGCGGTATCATAATTTAGAGAACTTGTTAAGTGTTTTTTTGTTGTTTTTTCTTTTTCATTTCTGCAAAATCAACTTCTTTGTCAAGTACTTGCTGACTTAAGTTCTTGGACTTGGCCATAAAAGGGGATTTGTTTACAAAATCAAGGGGGAAAAACAATATCAAAAATAACCTCGTTAATGACAATTGAAAATTTATAAAAAAAAAAAAAAATCAAACTACACAAGTGTTAAATTACATAAATTTTTTTAATGAAAGTTTATTTATATTAATTTTAAAATAAATGAAAATTTTAAAGATTTTAAATCTATAAAAGTATCATTTCAAAGGTAAATTTCAAAAAATAATATCTGTGTCTTTTGGTAAATTCATGTATTGTCTTAACGAGTTGTTTTGTGTAACCAAAGCTTCTCAGTTTTTTATTGTTTTTTTATTTTCTGGTTTTTTTAACCGCAAAACAAGTTCGCGTGACCTAAATAAAGGTCAATACCAGGAAGACATTATAAACTATGATGAGCCTTCTTTCTCTTTTTTTTATGCCGTTTATATATTTTTTACCAACAGCAACTGCATTTTAACTTGCAATATTTATTACATACCCCATAATAGAACATTATCATCAAGATACAAAACAGTTGCATTTAGACATTAGTTGGTACACTGAGGGAAAAAGTTTCATCATATTTATGAAAAACTTCACATATATGAAGAAAAATTTCATTGATTTTCGCCCAATGTAACACTTCAGAAATATGATGAAGTTGTGTCATTAAAGAGCAAATTGATGACAGACTTTTTTATATTTATGAAATGTTTCATAAATATGATAATGAATTTCGTAACTTTTTATGTAATGTTTTATAAATATTATGAAACATTTCGTAAATTGGATGATTCTAATTCATTAGCTTCTATGAAATGTTTCATACTTATTATTATACATCAATAAAAGACCCCTGCAGGAAATGTCAATAGTGAAAAAGTATTGATTCACTATTGACTGTGTCACCAGTACTACTAACCAAATATTCCCCAGGCAATGTAATTTGCTATAGACATTTAACATGTACGTGTCATTGAAAATCACTAGTGACATTAGAACTAATGACTAGGTAGTGAATAGGTAGTTCTTATGGGACCATATGTAGACATTGGAACCAAAGATTCACTAGTGACTAGGTAGTTCTTATGGCACCATATGTAGACATTAGAAACATAGATTCACTAGTGACTAGGTAGTTCTTATGGGACCATATGCAGACATTGGACCAAAGATTCACTAGTGACTCGTTAGTTCTTATGGGACCAGATGTAGACATAAGAACCATATTTTTACTAGTGAATAATTAGTTATAATGGGACCATATGTAGACATTGGAGCCAAAAATTTACTAGTGTTGATAAAGTAAAAAGTGTAGACGCTTAGTTGACAAAGTCAACAAAATAGTAGGAGACTTGGAGACACTTGACCCCAAGCTTCCTGCAGGGACACAAACATCAATTCAAGTTATAAATTTCCATTTGAAACTAAAAAGAATATAATTTTCTATTTAAAAACATCAATTAAAATTCCGAAATTTTATATTATATTAATTCTTTTTACAATTAACCGTACGATGCATACCCAACTTTTTCTACGAGAACACACACCCGGAATACGTTTGTACCTACTAGCTTATTTTGGCGTTTACTAATGTTTAAATGGTCCAATTTCATTATTTTTTTTTAATGCGTATATTAATATTTTACTAATGTTTTAGTTTTTGTTTTATGCAAATATTCAACCTGGTTCAAGAGATATCGGCAAAAAAGCACACGGGCATGGGATAGCCAAATGTTGTGTGTGTTTACGTAGGTGTCGACATTGGAAGCTCGCAGCTCCTGAACCACTTGAATCAAATTACCTTTAAAATATTAGAAATTACTTATATTTCCTAGATCCGAAATCTCTACGCCCTAAGTTAAGCCGTTCCTGAGTTACAGCACTGCAAAGTTGCAAGTAGATACATTTGTAACCGGGTGTGTGTTCTAGGGTTAAGAACAACTGAAACAATATTTAAGTGATGTTTTAGAATTTTAAGTAATTTCTAGTAGATTTTGAGTTTTTAAAAAATTAAATTGCAAATAATATTTTCTATATTTCAAATCAAAAATAGAAATGTCACTATTTTTCACTAAAAAGTAACAATTTATGTTCCCAAAGTTTATGAAATGATGAATGTGTATGAAATGTTTGTCATACATTTTTATGAAACTCTTCATCATATTTATGAAAACTTCACAAATATGATGAATAATTATTCCTCATGACAATCGATTTAAGAAACAACTTCATCAATATGATGAAACTTGTTTCCCTAAGTGTAACAGCAACGAGTATAGAAAGCTAAAGAGATTGCACAATACCCAATCAATGTTATATAGCAAGTACTTACAATTGGCATTACAAATCTCATTACTTTTATATGGGGATGTTGCTCAACAAAATCATTATTAAACGCCTTAAAAAAATATAAAACAATATGGTTACCAGTATGTACAAAAATAATGAGACTGAATTTAATAAAAATATATTTTTTTTAATGAAAATTAGGTTTTTAATAAAATGTGCCCACATGGGACTCAAACCCGGGCCTCCAGGTTGTTAGTCAACCGCTCTACCATCTGAGCTATATAGACATGTTTTACTTGATAGATAAAAACATAAATGACTTGCTTACACAAATTGTCATTACTTTCCAGCATATAAAAAATCAAAAATAAGTAGTTATATATGTTAGAGTTGAAAAAATAATGATTTTAAAAACAGATATCAAAAATATTTCGAGATCATTATTTTATATTGAAAATAATGACGATTAGTACTTATGGGTACACTCATAGAACTAAACGTGTGAAAATAGCTGAAAAGGCTACTAACAATTAGTTAAAAATGATCTTGCGGAAAAACTGCTAAATTTAGCAGATTTTTTTTTTGCAAAATATTGATAAAATAAGAACATCAAAAATAAATCTGTTAACTTTACAAAATTTTAGTTATATTCGATGTGAATTTTAGTTAATTGAAAATAGCATTTTACTCTGTAAAATTAGCAAAAACTTTTACTAAATATTTGTAGACTTAAAATTGCAAACAAAAACTGCTTTATGAACAAAATTTTTGTTATATTAACCACAAATTTAGTAGAATGCAAATAACAGTTTATTTTGCTAAAATCAACAGAAATTTTTGCTAAAAAATTGTAGATTGCTGTGTTCATATGGGCAGATTTTTATTGTCAGTAAAAAAAACTAAGAGAAAAACTTTAAAAATTTTACATTCTTTTAATGATTCTTTTGTTTTCTAATATTTAGTAAATGTTTTTGCTGATTTTAGTAGATTAATTTGTTATTTTCAATTAACTAAAATGTTTTTTTTTTAAAGAGAAGTAACACTCAAGAAATTCTTCTTATTTATTAATGTGTGGCTTTCTTTGGAAAGGGTATAGTGGAGAGATGAAAGGTGGGGAAAGGTGAAGGGCTTTAGCTCAAATATAACTAAATATTTGTTAATTCAATATATTAATTTTTGCTAGTTTTATATCACTAATATTTAGTCAAAAAATCTACTAATTTTGGCAGTTTTTTCTGCAATAACACTTTTAACTAATTTTTAGTAGCTGTTTTTGCTATTGCTACAGGTATATTTAAAAACCATACGTCATTCTGGTAACATTATGAAATAGAGACGGAGGAGATTAGAAAAATAAACAAAAATCTAAAAATAGAATATTTGTGTTGTTAGTGTTGTCACTTCTAATATACAATAACAGAAAAAGCTAATAGGATAGAAAACTGCAATTTAGCTGCATTAGATTCGAGGCCATACTTGGGTGTGATCGCTAAACGGTCATGACTTGTTATTGTTACGTTTGTAATGTAAGATGAGCGCAGGTTTGATTCTTACAGCCGCAGGTTGTTGAAAAATGTATCATATAGAGACAATCTGACAATTATAAGACACAAATAATAATACAATTTAAATGGAAAATCACTGATGAGGCTGTCCATAAAAAGGCAGAAACTAGTCTAGTCTGATTTAAAAATTAATAGTGTTTATAATTTTTAGAGAAAAACGTTTATTCTTCTTCTTAACCTCATCATTTCTATATTTCTATGAGTGTAAGGCATTATTTTGTTTGTTTAAAATAATGGGAAACATAACTACTTATTAACATGACCTTATTATTTGTGTTAAAGTAATGCATAGAGTAAGCTGGTGTCATTACTGGTAGTAGGAAAAATAATGACATATTATTTTACACTGGGTATTAACAAATATTAATAAATTGTTTGTTAATTATATAAAATTAATTCACTATCGTTTGCGATACAATAAGACATAAAAACAATGTTTAAAAAAAATATATTGAAAATGTGTTAACATTGCAAGAGATTTTATTAACATATTTCTTACGTGCACGGCCAGAGCCAATTCATGCACTCGAGTGAATCATAGGACCTGGTAACAGCCACTAACAAACTGTTTTTATGTTGCACTTGTATAATTAAATTCTCTTCATTTTCCTGTTAGGTAAACTGTATGTGAGCTTTTATATAATTACTAACTGTATGTACCCGGTCTTGCCCGGGACTCAAATACTATTAAAACAACACATATCAAGGGCCTATATTCAATAGGATGTACAATAGAGTGGGTAGCACCCCATACAAAAAAAAAAAGTTGTGCCGGTCACCCCCTAGAATTAAAGATAATTTGAAGAAGATTTGAAAAAAAATTTTTTTTTTTTTGCCATGCCCCTTGACCCCGCGCATTTGGTTTTTTATTTCCTGTGGCTCCATTTATAGTCCGATCGTAACGTGTGATATATCATTGTTTTTGGAATAACAACGGCTACATTTTCTACTTTAATCACTTTTGACTCCGACGTCAAATTCTAGAAGTGACTTCTGGAAACTCGATTTCTACCACCCTAATTCACGAGTTTTTCTAAACGATAAAAAAGTTTTTTAAATTCCATGAAATTTTGTCTTTTACAGTATATACATTTATTCAGTAACAAAAAAGTTACGAAGGTTTAAAAAAAAAATCAATTTGAGTTTTATTCCAACAATCGTTAACAATAAGCTTTGGTCTTTTTGTGGCGCTAGTGTGCATTTGTTTTTGCACTATGATAATGTTCTCTTTTTCGTAATCTCACTTGTTTCTCTATTTTCTATTATCTTTCTCCTCCACATAGTACTCTTTTTAACCGTCATCACAAACCGATTCAGCTGGCAACACTTTTGTTAAACATATTATTAGGGCTCGGAACTTCATGTAAATACATGTCTGTTGTCGTTAGCTAGAGAACAATGTTAACCAAATATCTTTGCGAATCAACAAATTTGCAACAAAATGGCATCGATTTGTTAGTGCATATTTTTACATATTTTGCTATAAATGCATATTTTTGCATATTGTGCTATAAATGCATATTCCTATGCATATTTTGTATTTTTTGTTACATATTTTGCATATTTTTACATGTTTTTGCATATTTTTACATATTTTTGCATATTTTTGCAATTTTTTTTTGATGAATAAATTTTTTACAATTTAAATTTTTTTAGAAATAAAATCTTATCAAATTTATACATTTAATTTTTTTTATCAAGAAATGTAATATGACAGAAATTTCAACTACAAACTTTAAGAAGATTTTTAATTGTAATTCTCAATTTTGTAACGAATTTTTAAAACAGAAATTACTAAAATTTAAAAATTGTATAGAAAAAAAATTAAAAAATCAATAATAAATGCATATTTTTAAATTTTAAGTACATATGTTACGATTTTAAATACATATTTTATGTACATAAAACACAAATATAAATGCATTAACTTCCGAGCCCTACATATTATTATTCCTCTTCAAGTGTTCGCGTCTACAGCAGTAGCTTTTTGATAAAATTAGTGTAAATTCCTAAAATATTTTTTTTCTTTAAAAATATAATTAAATTGTTTTTTTAAAAATATGCATTTTCAATCATGTGATATTGATAAAACAAAATTACAAACAAACCGTGAAGTTATTCAATATTTTTTATATTTAAAAAAAAAAAATGATAATAAAAAAAACTTAAATTTATCGCGTTATATGCAACAGGTTATTAAAGTGCTATGTGAGGTGTGGAAAAATATAAATTGGTTCAATATCAATATTCGCCTCATAAAATCATTGAAATTCCAGGTATATATATTTCAAAATATATTTTACAATTTACGCATCCATAATTAAAATATATAATTTATTTATTAGAATTTCCATGTCATTCGCAAAATACCGAACGCTTTGTGCGAGTTGTTAGTGAATCCGCAAACAAGGTAACGGACGAAAAGCGCATGGGGTATATATTTGCTAAAATAAGAAGTCGAGAGCAGTATAAACAGCTGGAGTCTCGCCAAAATTTAAATTAATTTATTTAAGGAGAATACCACATTAAAAAAAACCATTGTTTATACTTTTAAGAATAGAGTTTCTCTCAACAATATTTGATAGAAAAATGAGTAAAAAGAGAGCACTTTAAAAATGGCCACAAAAACAATCACCACAAAAAGACCAAAGCTTATTGTTAACGATTGTTGGAATAAAACTCAAATTGATTTTTTTTAAACCTTCGTATCTTTTTTGTTACTGAATAAATGTATATACTGTAAAAGACAAAATTTCATGGAATTTAAAAAACTTTTTTATCGTTTAGAAAAACTCGTGAATTAGGGTGGTAGAAATCGAGTTTCCAGAAGTCACTTCTAGAATTTGACGTCGCAGTCAAAAGTGATCAAAGTAGAAAATGTAGCCGTTGTTATTCCAAAAACAATGATATATCACACGTTACGATCTGACTATAAATGGAGCCACAGGAAATAAAAAACCAAATGCGCGGGGTCAAGGGGCGTGGCAAAAAAAAAAAAATTTTTTTTTCAAATCTTCTTCAAATTATCTTTAATTCTAGGGGGTGACCGGCACAACTTTTTTTATCGACCCGGCCTAATGTACAATGTACATCCTATTGAATATATTGTACATTGCACATATGTGTAATATTCATCAAAATGACTTTTTCATGAGAAAGTCATCGTTGAAGTGATACCCATCTATGATATCAGTTTGAAAGCAAATTATCTATTTTTTTGTTATGTTTTTTGTGATTTTAGTTTTTTCAATATCTACAAATTAAAAACTATGTATCTATGTATCTACTAGGGCATTCAAATAGCTCAGGTTTGATTTTGTAAAACGAGTAACTCGATTTTGAGGTTTTTAACTTATTCGATTAATCGAGTTAGATTTTATAATTACTCGAGTAACTCGTGTAGCCCGAATAATTTAATTTTATTTATTTTACGTTAAAAATACATAATAACACACAAAATAAATACAAAATCAGGATTTCCGAAATGTATTTTAACAAATTTACAAATATACGTTAGGTAATCAATTTAAAATTAACAAGATCTTTTAAAATAATATACAATTTTTTTTTCTTTGTTTAGAAGCAGTAGCAGTATATGCTCTGGAATATAAAGACTAATTGCATTAATTTTTCTTCGTCTTTATACAAAATTGTAGTTCAAAATGCTTTAAAGTTTGGAAGACAGACTTCTTTGCAAAATAGATGACCAATAGATCAATTTCCCGTGAAAAAAATCTGATCTGAACAGATCTGTGTTACCAAATCTAAACAGATCTCATAGCATATATGATAAGACCTAATTAGATCTCAAAAATTAGGACAAATTTGAGATCTAATTAGATCTGATCGAATCTGAGCAGATCTGATATTTGTTAATATTTGGAGAATTTAATAATTTTTAAATTGTTCTAGTTAAAGAATTAAAAATCGGTTATTTTAATTTTATATATATTTATTTTAAAGCAACTGCCATATTGGTATGTTTCCTGTGATCGGATATGGATACAGATTGACCCTTAATATGTTTATATTTTGCAAAAAACTGCACATACAAACTTAAGGAAAACTTTAAACATTTTAATTAATTTTGAAAATAACAAACAGAATTAAAACGAGTCAGAAAATTTTAAGTTATATACCATAAACAAATTTATGTACATTTTTTAGATCTGGTATCAGATCTGGACAAAGGGATTATAAAATCTTTTTAGATATGAACACATCTGCCACACGATTTGACACAATATGAAAAGATCTGATCATGGCTGGGCACGAAATCCCAGATCCCTTCAGATATGAATAGATCTGGTACCAGATCTTATCATATCTTGGCATAAAGTGTATCACATATCTTATCATATATGATCAGATCTGACCCCACATATATTTATATTGCATCATATATAAACAGATTCAGTCATATCTAGTTAGATCTGATCTGATCATATCTAATCTTTTACACAGGTTGTATGATAGAGTTAAATATAGATCCGAATGAAAGAAAAAAGTGAACGGACCAATCCAAACTGTAACAGCTATAAAAGATGATGATAAATTAAGTTCAGTTCGAAAATTTGCAAAAATGTTATCAAAATCGAATAGTGTTGCGATTGTTTCGTTTTTTTTTTTTTTTGTTTTTGTTGAATTTTTGGAAATTGTAAAATTTAGCTTAATTTCTAAAAATCGGACATTTTGGTCAACATTTTTTTTTATAGTTTCATACACTAGCCCTTCAGGTGAGTATAGTTTCAATACCTTTTAAAAATATAATTGTTAAAAATTTGATATTATCGGCATTGGTATCGGTGCGGATAGTTTTTTCTCCTTAATGATCACAGAAAAAAAAACTGTATTAGTACAGAATTGCCCATAACATGATGCCACGTAAAAAAGTTATACCCCTACTTAACAAATAGCCTATACAAATTACAAATAGCAACCACATTGCTTTATATTTTATAGCAAAACAATCTTTATACGAAAAAATTTAAGTGTTTTTTTTTATATATAAACTAAATTAGAAAATATTTTGATTTCCTCGATTAACTCGATTAATCGACTAAAATTGTTCAAGTTATTCGTTACTCAGAATTAAACATTTTTATTTACTCGAACAATTGTTTGATTAAAATTCATCGATTAATCGAGTAACGATTAAAAAATTTTATGGAATTAGGCAAGTAAAGATGTATTCAAAAACTACTACTTTTCGGTTGTACTGTAAATTGAACTATATTTTAAGAATTTTGTTAAAAACCAAAATTATTACCAACAATTTACAAATGTTTTTAGATGTCATTCATTGTCAATTCTTTACGCAATAACAATTACATTAAATTTTTTTTTTTTAAATAAAGATCCTTTTCAATAAGAATGTAATCAAATGCAATATTAACTTCTTGATCACACGTGTCACGCACACTCTACTTTTAACATACTCCCTTTTGTTTGATCTATCATTTTGTACCAATACTTACCCTTTCAATAAAGGATACTTCTATTAACCTTGATAACCTTTTACATCTGTCTTAACAAAACTCACGTGCCAAGGTGAAATATAAAAAAGGATTCAAGAAAATATCCTTTTAGCGCTAAACAACAAACGGAAGTCCTTTGAAATTTAAAAAACTATGAAATAAAATAGCACAACATTATCTTATTTGTTGGCTATAAATGTTGTAATAAAATAAAAGGATTTATATATCCATAAAAAATGAAAAAATTACAACATATGAAAAATTTATGAACAAAAAAAAAACATATTTTTGGGAATTTTTATTTCAAGATACGATATAATGCAGATGATGATAAGCATATGTAAGATTTTGCACAAAATTATCAGCAGTTTTGTTTTTGTGACAAATATATTAGTTTTTGTATAAAAAAATGCTAAAAGGATGCAACTCTTTCTTGGTTTTTTGTTAAGCAATTCTTGGAAACCTAAAGGATATGCTATAATTAATGCCAAATCATTTAGTGTCGATTATCTTGGCGAAAATACAAAAGAAACATACTAAAACGCCTTTTTTAAAATTACAAACATCCTTTTGCTAAATGTTCCTAAATGTGTTTTTGTGTCATTTAATCCTTGGCAAAAGGAAAATATTGTATGACGCCAGTTGGTGGCTCAGCTTATACAATAATGTTAAAAACCATTAATATTCAGATTAACTTGTCAAGCATTATTATTATTTTAGCACATTTACACAAAAAAAAAAAAAGAAAGATATCTACTAAAAGACTAAAAGAGAAAAACGAAATTTAGTAAATATTTTTTGTAGCTTATCTTGATCAATCATTAAGGCGACATTTATACTTTAAAAAAAAAGAATTAGCTTAACGTGTCTGTAAAGTGAAAGTAGTGCGAAAAATAAGTAAACTCTACTAAAATTTAGTCAAATTTCAGTGAACCCTTAATAGAAATCGCATTCAAAAAAAAAAAAAAAATAGATAATTTTTAAAAAAATTGGTAAAATATTTTACTAAATTAAACAACGAAAATTTGTAAAAAATTTTAAAATTTGTAAATAGAATTTAAAAAATGTTTACTAAAACCCTGTTTTCTATTAAAAATTAGTACAACAACTTTAAATTTGGACATAAAATCTTTTGCAAATTTTCTTACTGACTTTTCCATTTGAGTGTATATATTTAAAAAATACGATACTCCTTTAACACGTAGAAGTGTATTTTGAGTTGTTTATTAAATATTAATTAATAATATTACTTAATAATCATTTACTTACAAATTATATCCTATTACCCTAACCGAGCACTAGCTACTATGGCCTTCGGCGCGTTGTAGCGAAAATAGACCAGTGCCTCTGGTGGGAATCGAACCCACGACCCCCGCACAGATAAGCCAGCACGCTACCAACTAGCCTACCGGGGCGCACTGTTGATTAAATAAAAATTAAATCAATTAAAACAAATTAATAGTATTTACAAATGTAGTTGTCTGAAAAAAGGAGTTTCCTACTTAAAAAAAAAAACATATATTGTCTTATTTTTTTTTCACCTAAAAATTTATTATTATAATGTAATATAATAATTTAATATAATATGATATTATATATGCTGTCATGTATAGCCATATATTATTATATGTTTCTTATGTGGTAACCTATCTAGCGATATATAATTATATAATGACTTTTATAAAATAAGCTATTAAGAATATATGCTACACTAATATATGCTACACTTAAAAATTAATTGCTCAATTTAGCAGTTTTTTCTACAAGATAATTTTCATCTAATTTTTAGTAGCCTTTTCCGCTATTTTTACACGTTTATTTCTATGAGTGTAGCATCTAGTTTTAATTTGTTCAACATTAATATTGGATTTAATTTTTTAACCAGCAAGTTCGAGTAATAAATCTATTTTTAAAAATTCAAAAAATTGTACGTGCATGTTTTTTTTTTTGATTTTTAATGCATATTTTTAGATTTCTAGTGCATATTATTTTGTATTTTGTGCATATTTCGATTTAAATGCATATTTTAAGCGCATATTTTGGATTTTTACTGCATATTTTAAGTGACTAATTTCCTTTTTTAAAGGGTTTTCCAATAGGTACTTGAAAACTTTGAATTTAATTTGTGAACGCACTATTTCACTGATCATCTAACTGTTACTTTTCTTTTTTTTTTAGTAAACTTAACATTTTCATCATGGTAAAGTACACGAACGAACAACGTATACAATTTATAAAAAATGCATTCGGTGACCGCAACTTTACGATCGTGAACTCCAATTTTCGGTCTTTATTCTCGCCCTAGTAGAGACGAGCAATAACAAGTTTAGTGCAAAAATTTGAGTCTACATATTCATTGTGTGATGCTGCCGTGCCAGTGAGACAACGGGTTGGTCGAAGTGCCGAAAATATCGCTGCCGTTCAGGCGTCAGTAGCAAACGATCCAAATCAGTCGATTCCGCGGCGTTCTCAAGAACTGGGCATCGCCAAGACCACTTTATGGCGAATTTTGCGTAAGGATCTTGGTATACACCCATACAAGGTCAAGTTGACTCAAGAATTGAAGCCGATGGCCGATGGAAATATCTTAAATGGCTTGCGTTTTTTTTTTTTTTAAGTTGTCAAGTCCTTATTGAAAACCCCTTTAGTTGCATGAAATTCCTCGCCATACTTATTATCATAAGTAGCTTTATTTCATTTCCTTGATAAAGGTTTTAATAAACACTGAATTTATTTGCAAAAGCTTCAAGATTTCCAAAGATTCCTTTAGAAGTTATAAAAAAAAAGAAAAAATCCCACACAAATCTTTACCCTCCTAATATATTTTCAAACAGGTAGTTTTTGCTACTCAAGTAGCCTTTGAACAAATATTTTTGTATTATCCTTTCTTTAAACAAATTTTTAAGTAGAATTTCCTAAGGCACGTACTATACATATACAACAATAGACCTGTATGGCTTACACATTGTCATACCACGTTAAATAGTTTTGATCTGACCGATTGTCGCATGAGATTTTAAATATTACTTTTTTTTTGGTTTTTTTGTTAAGACTTTGGTTGTTAAAAAAAAGTATATTAAAAATATTTGCTAAATCATTAAGGTTTTAAACAAATACAAATCCATACCTAATGTGGCTTTTTAACGTGTTTATCATAGAGATTAAAGTTTATCATTCAGATTAGGGTTTCAAAATGTTGTTAAATTAAAATACAATTTTTGAGAGAAATATCAAAGCTATTTATTTAAAAAAATATTCGCGTTAGCATTTCTAATTTCAAGCTTGATTCACACGCTCTCCACCCATATCTACTATTTCCGAGTTTTAATGATACAAAATGTAATTTTTAACCGAGAATTTACAATAATTTGACAATTCGTATTTGCAATACAAGGAAATAGTAGATATAGGTGGACACGGGTGGATAGAGTGTGAATTTCCCCTTATAAATATACAGATATACATTTTAATTACATATAAAATTAAAAATTGCTTATATCATGCGATTTTCTGTGAATATCATTCACAATTTGGGGTGAACTATTAACAGTATTTTGGGGGGAAGTATTCATAACAGTTTTTGCAATGGTATAGCGTATTTATGGCGTGTTATGTAAATTATTGCAATAGAGCCATTATTTCTTGACTACACAGTTTCACCCTCGTAAAAAAACCGTCGATATAATATTAGACATATATATTTGTTTATGAAATTAGATATAATTTAATATAATTGTTGATATAAACTATTATCTAATAATATCGAATTATAACTGATTCGATACAATTACATATAATAGACAAAAAATTGTATGGGGACAAAATTCGAATATAATTGTATCTAGTATACATTAAATTGTACAAAATTGTGTTTAATTAAATCAAATTATATCTAATTCGATACAATTGTATCGAATTCGATATAATTTGTATATATTATTAGATATTAGATACAATTATATGTTCTCATATTTCGGATCAAATTTGATCTCATCGCTTTTCTAATTTATGTATAATTTAATATAGTTTGATGATGCACCACATCAATTTATTTCACTTGGGACTGTAAATTTTCGTAAACGGAAAATTTTATTGTATCTTACATTATGTTATACCATACGTTATTAGACGGGCAGAATTAAATTAATATATGGGATTAAACAAAACAATGCATTGCCCGATGAAAGAAATAAAAAAAAAAATATAAGTTGTGGAGAAGTGACGCTTTTGTTTTAAAATCCAGAACATTGTACTCAAAATTTTAATATCAACTTGAAAATTTTCATTGAAAATATCTATTAAAATGATCTTAAATGAACATCACAATTTAAAATATCAAAGTCCAAAGTATTTTGTTTGGCATACAAATTTTTGTTTGTTAAGCATATAAAATTTAAATTTAACTGTGCGTTCAATTTAAATTGGGCTCTTAGTAATCAGACCATAATATCTAGCCCCCTGTATTCAATTTAACAAATTTATTTTCACTGCATTGAATCGTATCAAAACTCAATGTTATATAATCCATTTATATACAATACGACCCACCATTTTTCGGATCAAACTGAATTTTAATTATGTATAAGGCTATATCAAAATTTGATACATTTATTTCTTCCCTCATATTCATTTTTTTGATCAAAAATATCAACAAATCCATATATAGACAAAAGTGATTTAGTAAAACGAATAAAGGATAACAAAATAAAAAAGGGCAGTCATAAGTTAGTTTAATATCCCACTTTAAAATGTTTACCTAAAATTAAACTTCTAAAAAACAAGACCAAAACAACATCATCATCCTTAATATTATTTTTGCAAAATTTGTTTAAACGAAATGCCAATCAAATAAAATTCTCCGAATTCCGTAAACTGCAACACATTCAAAATTCATTGTGATAATAACAGTGTTGCCACACATACTCGAAAAAAAAAAAATTTGTAAAGTCTGCAAAAATGTTACTGCTCCAGCAAAATTTTAGTCAGGAGGGTGCTTGCAAAAAAATTGCTAATGTCAGTTAAATTGTTTGCTGAAAATTATTGAGCTGATTTTTACCAACAAAATTAGTAGATTTAGAAAATGTTTTACTAACACTCGATTAAAAAATCCTTGCTAAAAGTTAATCAAATTTTTGCTGAATACTAGTAGACTGCAAAAAACTCAAAAAATTTGTATTAAAATAATAAAAATAATAAATCTTAAAAAATTCTTTGCTTTTCTTTAAAAAATTATTTACGATATTAATTTAATATCAGAATTAATTTAATATCTGAAAATATATAGAAATACTTATATATAACTTAACAAAATTATCTTTCAACTACTTACATCAATGGTTGTATTTTAGAGAAAGACAAATCCAGTAATTCTAGAAACGAAACAAAAAAAAATAACAAATTATGACACACACAACAATTTGTTTTCCAATAAGCGAAAGGAAACATAAGAAACTGCCTATTATATGTGTCCTTGTCTTTCGCTTTAGTCTGTCTTCCTGAAGGTATATTTGTTTGCAATTTGAGTACACTTCAATAATAATCACTATGAACATTTAGTTTAGAAATATACATTTAATCTTTATGAAATTTAAATATTTCATTTTGACTTTAATTTAATTAATAGACAAGCCGGTGGCAACACTAAATTTAAGTTTTTTGACTCACAATCTTTAGTTCTATGAATAAAAAACGGATACAAAAGTCTACTATTTCCCAGTATTGATGATATAAAATGTCATGTTCAAAAGTGAATTTACAATTATTTTAGAATTTGCATCACCAATAGTGCGAAATACTAGATATAGGTGGATAGAAATGGATAGCGTATGAATTGGCCATTAGTATACTTTTCCTCGTCTCTACTACATATAGACATGCCGCGAAAAGTACTTCATTCCGCGTATGTCATTCAATCCGATTGTATTCCACATACAGTGGGACATATCACAAATATTTTAGAAATAAGTCATCCATTTCTTACTGCCTAATCGGATTGTCATGAAAATTCGTAAAGCCACAACCATCATAACTTCAAGCTTACGTTTTAAAGAAGGGTTTGCTAGATTCATCAGACGCTGATCAATTAGACTCCAAAATAGGACACCTCGCGTAATCAAACATTGTTAGAGCTTGCCAAATTCATATTTATCATCCGATGAAATTGATGAATGAAATATTATTTTAATCTGCTTATAATTTCCAACAATAAATACGCTTGCTCATGTGGGTTATCTCATAAAGTGCAAAATTGATCAGCATTTGAAAATAAAAATTTTTGATTTTTGCAATAAGCTGGTCCGGTTTTTTGGCAATGGAAAAGTCAAATTAAGTCCGATTGCTTTGAAAAGCGCTGGTGGTATTAATAACTAAATAGTAATTTAATTAACAAAAAAAAAAAAACTTTAATGAATTATCTTCTTTACGCTTTAAATAAAATGCCTATTAAGTTGTAAATTATAAAAAGAAAAATATAATTTTAGTAACTTTTTGGTCAAAAGGGTAGCAGGCAAGGCTCTTTTGCCTCCAGATTAAAAGTTTCTTCAGGAACACATATATGATTTATATTTTTCGGAAAAACTACTTAATATAGTTTCGGTTTACAGTGTATATAGTACTTCAGCAATTTCAGATTGTTCAAAACAACTATTTTGTTAACCAATAGACAGGATCAGTGGTAGAAAGTATATGCCTATACCAGGCTCGGGGGAGGGAAAATGGTACATTTCAACCGCCAAAATAAAATTGTTTAATACAAAAAAACCTAAAATAATTGAAGATTTATCAAAAATACTCTAATTTCCCTCGCCAAAATCTTTCCCGCTCCTATACTAACTATACTATTTAATTTTTAAAATTGAAAATTGAAAATTTGGTTATAAGGTAGGGTTTTATTTGTTTAAACAAGCCGTATCCAAAGCTCTCTTCTAAAAGCTCTCTTCTAAACTGGTGTTAAGAGAATTTTAAAGAAAATGTGTTAACAGTGGTACTTTTGATTGATTATTTTTTTTTTTGCTTTTAACCAATTTTAATTAAATTTCAATGTTTATTTGTGTTGTTCAATGTATTCTTTGCATAAGTTTTGTATAATTAACACTACCTTTTTTTTAATATATACTAAAAAATATGCATTAAAAAAACCCTTTAAAAAACTGCTTCTCTTAAAAACAGTTGGCATATAAAATTTAATAATTGTTGAGTACCTTGGTTCAGCTTCAGCCTATGTTGTCACCTAAAATGCAGAAGGGCGTAACTAACAACGTTTTCAAACCCGGTTTTATTGATATTTATGATTCATTTGGCTAAACTACATGCCGACACAACATATTTTACTTCAATGATGAAAAAAAACGAAAAAACCTTTTTATAAATAAAGTTCGAAACTTATAAGTATTTGTTTTCGTGAATTTTTTTAGTTGCCCTGTAACATATTGAAGTAGGTTGATTATGACGCACTTCATTGAACTATATTTCTCCATAAAATTGGTTGGTTCTATGCATTTTAGGTGACGATATGTTTCTTTTGCATTTTAGATGACGATATGTTCATTGGTTTAAAACCTCCCATGTGAAAGTGATCATATATAATCGGATCCGAAAATTGAGGGTATATGGCCATGTATGAGCCATATATTTATTTTTTAAAATTTATTTTTGTTGTTTGTCTCTGAGGTCCGTTTAAATTTAAAAACTATTCAATGGTTTTTATTTAATTGCGCTATAAAAATCAAATAATAGTTTTTTGTTTAATCGGACCTCAGAGCCCAACAACAAAATTCAAAAAACATTCCTTTCAAAAACTAATGGATGTTACTCCGGCATTTAGTAGATTATTTTCGTATATTGTAACATTCCGGAATTTGGTGTTTCAATTCAATTTTCAATAAATATAAAAAGAAACAATTTAATTCATATTAAAATAGAAAAAATAATTTCAACTATTTTTTTATTTTTGTTAGACAGAAATTTTGTTTTGAAACAAAAAAAAACAAAAAAAAAAAAGATATGGAAGAAAATTGAAAAACTCAAAATGATACGTTTTTTTATTAAGATTTTTAAATACACTATTTCCTGTACACCATAAAAACTTAGTGGTGATGCAAAAAATAAACTGAATATTTTAGTATCTCTATTTGGAATATAAATAAAACATAATTTGAAACAAAATTTCAATGTTTTTATTAGCGAGTGTATTTCTGTTTTAGATTCTGCGACTTAAAAATCTAGATTTCAACAACTTTAAGAAACAATAATAGTTTATTTCTAATGATAAATGAACAATAATGTAATTTTTTTAAAGTCAACGATATATAAATTAATATATAATTACATATCAGTCCATATAATGAAAGTAATAGCATATATTGAACAACATTTAGCAGACATTTTAATAAATGATATTATACATTACCATATTAGAACTTTTGCATGTATGAACCCGTATATGCTTCCATACATGGCATAACTAGTCATACATGCTGATATATAAAACAATCTATGCTCATACATGGAATCATACATGTTCATAAATTACCATATAAAATAATTATATCGTTGTTTTTAAGTACTTTAATACAAATATAAAAAAATATTACAAAACAAAACACCGTAGTTTTCATGGTTTTTGCAGTACATTTTGAAACTCATTTATATTTTAATTATAAATGGTGCTAAAAAAATATATAAAAGTGAATATATTCTCATATATATATATATATATATATATATATATATATATATATATATATATATATATATATGTCCTTTATTTATCTAAATATAAATAGAATTACATTTCTGAACACCATAAATACTTAAATAAAGTTCAGTGTGAACATAGGGCATATATATATTCTCATATGTACATATAAAGGGTCCGCCAAATAACTTTTTTTTTGAACTCCTGAACCAATTGGACTTTGTATGGCGTCATACCAAGGTCTTTATGCAAAATTCGTCTCAATGATGTCTCCGAAATGTTCAATTGTTGAGAACGACGGTGAATTGATGTTGATGGCGCATCACGCACACTTTCTGCCACAGCAGCAATATTCACGGGTGTTTATCGATGAGGATGCCAGTTTCTTTCACTTTATTCACAAGGTAACGAACATACGGACCATATTCGTTCAGCGGAAGGATAAAACTAATTATCTGTCAAATCAGACATGAGCTAAGTGTTACCATTCATGAAATAAGCACTAGTTAAAAAAAAAAAACGTTAGATGGCGGACCCTTTATCTGTTTCATATGATCCGATATAGAATATATGCTAATATTAAGGGCGTTTTTTTCTACAGGTATAAAAGTGATTTATGTTTAGTTTCAACATGAATAGACTGACGCCTGAACACCGCTTTCAAATTGTGCACATTTATTTGGAAAATCATGGTTCTGTTCGAAATATATATCGCGAACTACGTCCATTTTACGGTCAACATATTCGTCCATCAGAGCAATTAATTCAATTAACTATGGAACGGTTTCGCACCACGTTTACTCTAAATGATAATATGCATCCACAGAAGAAGTCATTGCTGCTGTAGAGCGTAGCATAGAGGAAGACCCCAATCAGTCTATCCGTCAATGGTGACCGCTATAGAGCCATGCTTACTGACTTTTCCGTTCATCCATTGAACAACCATGATGTGCAGGAGCTGTGGTTTCAACCAGACGGCACAACATGTCACACAGCTCGTGCCACAATTGATTTATTGAAGGAAACGTTTTCTAACCGCATAGTTTTAAGTTTCGGACCCGTGAATTGGCCTTCAAGATCGTGCGATTTAACGTCGCTGGACTATTTTCTGTAGGGATATATGAAGTCGCTAGTCTACGCCGATAAGCCCGAAACGATTGGCCCCTTGGTGGGCAACATTCGCCGTGTTATTGCCAATATACTGACACAAACGTTTGAAAAAGTCATCGAAAACTGGACCTCCAGATTAGACTACGTCCGAGCCAGCCGTGGCAGTCTTATGCCAGAAGTCATATTTAACTTATAATGGCAAAAGATTATCTTTCGAATAAAGTAAATTTCATGTCAATTTATAAAATTCATCTTTGTTTTATTTAAATTCAAAGTTCTATGTCTATAAAAAAAACACTCTTTATAAGCCTATATACTGATATCAAGTTGTATATGAGTATAATAAACTTTTTTCATCGGGCACACATTAATAGTGTTTTTCTGTACCGGTTATTATTTTTATTTAAAATTTTCTTTTCACAAACAATTTTTTATTTAAAAAAAATAGTTAATGATAGTAAAAATAAAAGAAAATACTGTTGTTTTTAATAATTTGGGGGTTAATTTTTAATAGTTAATAAAACAGTTTCTTTTTAAGGATTTGGGAGTTTCCTAATATTTTTTATTTTATTTTTGATAGTAAAAACAAAAACTTTTATTTTAACTGATTTTGAGTTAGTTTTTTAATAGTTAAAAATAAATGAGAAATACATTTGATTTAAAAGAAAAATGAGTATAGCGGCTTTTAACTATATGTTTAGAGTTTTAACTGCAAAATATTGTGAGTGTAGTAATAATTAAACATTTATTGAACACACTTATTGGATATGAAGTAAAAATGATAAGCTTTCCAGCAAACATGTTTTGGTTTTATATTTCATATTTTCGCGATATTTTTTTTTTGGTGATTGGGTGATCCGAAATGTTGAGTCTGCTTGTTTTTGTTTTTTTTTTTGCTAATAAAATACTAAAAAGTTATTATCAGAAAACGCCGAAATAGGTGTTCACTTATTTTCCATTTACTATCAAAATATACAACTTTCATTAACATCTGGAGTTTCATGCAGTAAACGGTTAAAGTATCATAAAATTGAATACAGCTCAACAAGGTTGGCTCATTCTTTTTAGTTGAAATATAAATTTCTAAAAAAATCAAAAAAAAAAAAAAGTTTTATTTTTGTTCACATCTTACCAGTGTTCATTTTATAGATATTAGCTAATTGCTAAATTTTAAATACAATTTTAGTTAAAAATGCGTTTCTAAAAACTTCTCATGAATATAAAATTTTTTTAATATGAGTTTTTTAAATATGAGTTAATTTGATTCTAAGAAAACACATAATCTATCTTTAAGTGTAGGAGGAGCTAAGAAGAAAACCTTTAACAAAATCTTATAGGTCGATTATAAGAACCACAATATACAAGGATACTGAGAAAAAGGATGAAAAAACGAACAATAAATTATAAGAATATTAAGAACCAATTAGAAATAAGAATTATTGGGGAAACAAAATATAATACCAGCTAAAATTCAGGTAGATTGGATAAAAACTACTATCAACGAATGAATGGAGTAGCAGATAAAAACAGCTGTTTTTTCTGACAGATTCAATGAGTAAAAATAACACCGGTCTCCAAAAGAAGGTTAAAGAAATATTTAAAAATAATGCATAGTGATAGATAGAAAGAGAATAGCAATACTCTTTGTATTTCATTCTAACATTTTGAATACAAATTTATAAACCACTTAAGAGTAGGTGAGAGGTATAACAATAATCATAAGAGAATATGGAGTATAGGAAATATTAAAACACCTGCCTATTTGGTATCTCTTTTTAACTAATACTCTTGCAATTAAACTTAATATTCAGTTAAACTACACGCTCTCGTTTACTCATATTTCTCCAATCATCTGGGCAAAACAAGCTCTCACAGAGGATTTAAACTCACGTTGCAAAACAAATCAGTACACAATATCGTCAACACTCTAAGAGTAAAGATCATTAAGCATTTTCGAACTAAAATATTCGTTTAAACAAAAAAAATATACGTAAACGTTTTATTTAAAAATAATATAAAAAAAATAAATGTTTTTGAAAATAAAAATCCTAAATTTTATAAAAATTGGATTAAAACTTAAATTTTTTTTATAAAAAAGCAATATTCCAAGTGTCAGTGACTTTTTAGACAAAAAAAAAAAAAAAAACAACATTTAAGCCGCTTAAGAAATAAACAATAATTTGAATATTTAAAGAACTTAAATTAAAAATTCTTTTATAATTATTAAAATAAAGTTCAAAGACTTAATAAAAAAGATTTAAATAAAAAAAACTATTGTGTTTTAAAAACAAACAATCAATAAATTATTAAAATATTTGAAAAATATTTGTGTGGAAGAAAATATAATCAAAGAATTCATCATGGCTAAATATTTGGATCCTACTGGTCAATACTAAGACTCACCAATAAAATAAGGAGAAAGAGAGCGTTAAAGGTTAACAGCAAAAAAAAAAAAAAAAACAACAACTAATCAAAACAGAGAGTATACAAAATCAGCTGATTTCAAACAAAAACAGGAGATTTCGTTAAACAAAAATAAGTAGATTTTGATATTATAAAAACAGGAGATTTTCTTTAACAAAAAAAAAGCAAATTTTAATATTATTATAAAAACAGGAGATATTGTTAAACAAAAATTAATAATTTTTAGTATTATTTATATATTTGGTAAATTTTTAAAAAATATAAAACAAAATGGAAGGTTTAGATCCTACTGGCCAATATTAATTGAAAAAAGTGCATATTTTTTGAATTTCTAAAAAATTCTTTTAAAATTGGTAATCATTTTTTAAAACAAATTCTTAAAAACCAGGATTTTCTGAAAACTTGTTTGTAGAAAATAATTTATTGTATTTATTTAATTTCTGATTTTTTTTTTTTGAATTATTGAAAACAAAAATGGATTTCGCTTTAGATCCCACTGGTACTTATTAAATTAAGGTTTAAATTGCCTTAAATTTAGTTTGTTAAAATTTTCAAATATAAAGAAAATTAAAATCTTTTAAGTGTTCACAAAAATATTCTTTAATTCAGAATTATATAAAATGGCCAACAATAAATCCATTCTTGATCCAACTGGTACCTACTTACGTCCGAAAACCTCCACTTTTTATTCCGGCTCAAGCGGTTTATTATCGAATGACCGCCGACAAACCATATCAAATCATCTATTAGATCCTACCGGACAATATTGATAATTTAAAATTAAATATTTAAAATACCATTATTGCCTTAAAATAATTAACAATTTCTTTTGTTTTTTTCAATTGTTAAAAAAAAAAACAAATTGAAACCTATTTAAAATGCTTGGCATAAACAAGTTTTTAAATTTATTAAAACCATTATGGTTAGAAGTAAGAGGCCGTGAGGAGACTTCCAGTTGTCGTAAAAGAAGAAAATTGTAAAGTTTTGTAACTCGAAGCCAAAATCTTTTTTTTTTTTAAATAAAGAAAATTGTACTGATTATAATTTATTTTTTGTAGTATTTAACGTTAAAAAAAAAATTATAAAAAAAATAAATAAAAAATATATATTCTATTTATTATTATTATTATTATATAAAAAAAAACTCTACTTTAAAAACAAAAATGTTACTATTTTCCCTCTGTTTCTATAATTTTTTTTTGCAAACAAAAAAAGAATTTAAAATGTTAAATATTAATTTCCTAAAAAAACTTTTAAGATAAGTATATAATATAAAATTTCCTATTTTTGTTTTTTTAATAAAATAAATTATTTTTCTTGTTTTTTTGTTGCAAAGAAATAGTATTACATTAAGTGTCATATTACTGTGAGCCAATTTAATCAACCATTTTTTATTTTTTTTTAAATTTTACTATAATTTCCACAAAAAAAACTTATTTAAAAACAAAATCTATTGTTAAAATCGATTTTACATAAATTTTTCATAATTTTTTCATAAAATTTCTTAATATTTTTTATTTGTTTTAAAATTTTTATCATTTTTTTTTTTTTTTTTTTTTTTTGTATTATGCATTAATGAATAATTCATAACTTAAAAAAAAAAATGAAAAAAAAATGTATTATGTTCTTTATCTTATTATTTATAATTAATTATCATTTCTTATTATATGTTTTTGTCTATTATATATTAATTAGTTTTTAGCAAAAATCTTTTATTTATATAAATCAAAAAATACAAAAACGCAAAAATCTATATACAAAATATATAAAAAAAATATTTAAAAAATTAAAAAAAAAAAAAAAAATTGTTGTTTTTATTACTTTTTTATGTTTTCATAGTAAAAGTTGAAATTACAAATTAACATATTAATTATGACTTGGATTCAGAGACGTAGCCAGAAATTTATATTGGGGAGGGACCGATTTTTTTTTTATAATTGTGTTCTTTACCAAATTTGGTGCCGGCAAGAAGATCAATTGAAGTAGTGTTGCTCCCATTTTTAAAGTCCAAACAAAGGCCGTATGATTTTTTCTACCAAAATCAATCAACTCAACAAAGAAGATAAATTTGACTTTTGTTTTTGCCATTTTTACTCAAATTTACTTAAATTTGCTTATTTCGACTTTTTTTGTATTTTTCATTTTCTTAGCTTGAACTGCTTTTTTTCTCCTACTTTTGACTTTTTCTTTTTATCCTTGTGCACTTATAATTGTCCAGGTAAAAGAGAGCGTAGATATGTTCGAAGTTATTTTGTAAGGGAGGGTTAGGGCAATAAAAATGTGGAAAACAGTAAATCTCTAGCTGGTCTCAATTACCCGTCAGTAGTCCTAAAAGTTGCAATATAACTATTCGTTATTTAAGGGCAAAATTAAAAGTTTTTGACTATCGAAATGAGGAGCCAATTTTTTGTAACTTAACTGTTAAGTTGTAGATCGTGAAATTGAAACAAACCTAAAAATTCCTTTAGCCAAAACTCTGTGGTCTTAAAACGGTAGTTATTTTTGCCGTCTGAAATAAGTGGTAAGGAGGGGGTCTATGAAGATACTTTTTTACATAACTATTATTAGGTCAGAAAAGAAAATCGTGAAATACTCAAAATGGCTTTCGCGGAAAATGTATGGTCCTCAAAGGGTTAAAAGAGTATTTTTTCTTCTTTTTTTTGAAGCGTTTGTTGCCATAAACACAAAGGATTTTTAAATCTGTTTGCCTTCTCTGGTCATTAGATAATTTTTGTGTGGAACCCAGCAAATCTTCGGTAATAGGTGCGATAAAATAATGCATTACCTTGTAATGTGTACTCCTTACCTGTAGCATTATTTTCCAACAAGAAGTAATGAGTTACCGATAATTCAACACTCATGGATTACCTTGGAATAAAACCTCATTACATTTTACAGTACTTCAAAACATAAAATAATGACTTACCGATCTTCAATTACATAATTATGAAAATCTATTTATAGACACATTACTTTGTGATTTTTTGTAAGCATTAGGGTAATGTGTATACATTTTGATATCACGAACGAAAACACGAAGCACAACAACTCATTCACATTTTAAGTAATAAAATATTATATGTATCGATAGCTCAGTTGGTAGAGTTCTCACCTAACTAGTGGTTAAATACCAGAGACCCCAGGTTCGAATGCCAGCATTACCACGTAATTTATTTAATAAAAAAAAAGTTATTTACTTAATTAAAAAAAATATCTGTAAAAAAAAAATTTTTATGGATTTGTTTTTTTGAAAATCTATTTATAGACATATTACCTTTTCCTACCATGTAACCATATAAGTAACCAGTTACTTTACCCCCTAAAAGGTAATGAGTCCACCCATTACTTTTAGGCTCATCGCCTGTAAAATTCATCAGTGAAGTAAAGTGTAATGTAATGCGTGAAGCCCTATGGTGATACATTACTTTACCCATTATTTAGTAATGTGTGGTTTTGCTGGGAATACACAGTGAATAGTTCAGTCATAAATTTTTCATTCAATTATTGAAAATATTCTTCAAAAAGTTTTTATTTTTCATAACACAATTTTTTTTTTATAAAATTCTATAATTTCGATTTTATTAATTTAATGCAAACTTTCATTCGATCCAACAGCAACATCAAACTATTAAAAATGTCATGAAAGATATCATTTCACTGAACATACGAAAACTTTTCTTAAAAAAAAAAATTCTAAATCTGGATTTTTATAGAAAAAAAATTCGAATTACAAAATTATTATGTAAGAAAAAGTTTTTTGAATTTTACGGTTATTCTTTAGAGTTGAAAGTAAAGAAGACTGAGAGTTTAAATAAAATTTTTTTTTAAATCTGAGGAGTTTTATTTTGTAAAAAGTTTAATGAATATGACTATTTATATAATAAAAAAAATGCAAAATCTAAGGCGTTGTTACTTTATAAAAGTTTTTAAAATTTTAAAGCTTTATTGTACAGAAAAGTCCTCAAAATCTGGCAAGTGAGTTATTAGTCAATCACTCCGATTTTAATAAAACATGGAAATATTGAGGAGAATATAATTTTTAGATAGACCTACCTGGGCTTGTGGGTCATCTCAGCAGTGATTCTTTTTGGCATTTTGTTTAAATGAGTTGTATGACAGTATTAGAGAATACTACCTTTTTCTTTTTAATTTTAGTGAAAGCTTTGACTAATGGTTAGTAGAATTTTAAAATTTTTGAGACTTTTTTAGACAACTTGGCACTATTGTGCAAAAACATCGGTGCAAGGCATATTAAACTTCCTCTTTTGGATCTTCCTCTTTAATGTCATGCACTTTCTATTTTAAATTTTGAAAATTTTAACACATTCCTCAAAAAGAAAAAAAAATTATAAAGTGGCAGACTTATTCTGCTTTTTCGTCCTCTAAATTCTCAAGGTGTCCCAAAAATATAAGTAGTATGAAATTAGATTTTTTCTCCTTATTAAGTAATTTCGTTGTAAAAGTTTTTCTATTGAAACAAAAAAAGTTTTTCTGCTTTTGTAGGATTTATTTTTTTTTTATTTTGGTTTTCAAGATAAGGCGTGCGATCGAAAATATGCCGACATACATGTTAACTTACAACTGCTTTTGTATACGACACTGAACTTTTTTCTTATCAAGTTTTCTTTAAGAAGGTTGCCAGATTATGTGCGCAAAACGTTTAACCAATCGATTCATTATTTCGCTTACACATGGAATCTGCACAATACAGCAAGAACATGGTAATGACAGTTCATTACCGTATAGAATACCAAGTAATGATAGTACATTACTTTAAAATACAAAATAATGACTTACTGAGAATGGGTTACAGAAGTACTTATGTATATGTAATAGGAAAGTAATGAGTTACTGGTAATTGGTAACATAAGTATCGATTTCATATTTTGGATTCTAATATTGTATAAATTTGTTTTAAAAATTTTTACAACTAAAGTTATTTTAAATTTTTTTTTCAAAGAACACAAAACTTGGAATATTGCTTGCATATTTCGCTTCTCATATTTCCGGCAAAGTAAATCTTGTCAGTAATTCCGTCAATAAAAGCTATTAAAGCTCAATTTAAAATATATTTCGTAAATTTCAAATCAAAATGTTTTACTTTCCTTGATTTTGTCATCATATAAAAATAGAGAATTTTGTACAAAATACATATTTAGAATTTTGGGGCTATTCGATTTTCTAAAGTCGGACTAAATATTTTTGTTCAATTAGTTTGGATTTAAATAAATTTATATTCAAACGAATTGTCAAAATGTATACCCTTTATTATCTATTCTCAATAAAAAAATAAAAAACTTAAGGCCCAACTAAGTTGAATTTAAGGAATGATCGATTGTATGAAAATACTTGGAAACACAAATATTTAGCCACTGGCTACGGCCCACAGTGGTTTATCGTCATAGTAGAAATGGAAAAAAATAGAAGGAGTCATCGTAGAACATCCAAATTTTTTACAGATGCTGTTTTTATCATCATTAGGAAATATATGAAGAATAAAATATGTCCGCCCACTTTTACGCCCACTCCCCATACAAGTGAAATATATAAATGGCAATATTTTCATTTGAATTTATGCTATTTCAACCGAATTCGGTATATATATGTTTTGTAGCAATTAAAATCAATGGCTAAAAAATTTACGAAATTCGCCCACAACCACGCCTACTTCCCATATAACAAAATTGTTTAATATGATGTATATCCCTTGTTATCAATTGCTACAATCCCTAAACTTCATAGGATTATTAAAAATAATATCATATCCAAATCTTCCATACACACCCCTCCTCTAATACCCCAACTTTCCCCATGAATTTTCTAAATAATTAGAAAATTAACATGTAACCTGGTTTTAAATCAAACACGCTTTTAATCCTAGTAATAATAAAAAAACATTAAAATGAAACATGTATATATAAAATTAATATTTTATTATAACAACAATTCCTTAACATCTTCAGGTAGATCTAATTCCTGCTTTTTTTGAACTTTTCGAAACTTATTTATAAAAGGATCCGAAGAAGCTAAAAGTAAGTGCATCACATCTTCATTTGTTGATATCCTACTACATTTTCTGGCATGATACCTTTGATATTCACGATAATCGCGATTCCTCGCTTCCTGGGCTTCTTCTGATAACATTCCGATAGGTAAAATTGCTGCTGCTATTATTTTTCCTCCATGTATCAAGACTTTATGTACGGTCATTGGCATGTAGTACCAGCTATACAACCTAACATATAATTGGGCAGTGTTCGAACAATATTGCTGAAACTTATTCGGACATATATCAGCGTTGCTGTTAATAGTTATTAAAATTACTTTGAAACGATGAATAAGATTTTCATCTACACCCACAGCTTCAGCAGTAATTCTGGGATTTTCAAAAAACCTCCTTGATGTATTTTTGACGTAATATAACGAGAGAATGCGTAATAAGCAATAAAAAGTAGCTTGTTTTCTATTTAAACGTTTACTAGACAAAGGCTAGCAAAAACTAGCAGCAGAATTTAACTTTATTGTTTAAATTAGACTTCAAGCTTTCATTTGATATAAGGTAGAGCACCGCGCTCGACCGCGCACAAAAGTTCTAGTCCATCAAAGTTGAAGAAAATAATAATTTTTAGACTCCTAAGATGAAGCAAATTTTTGTCAAAAAATTTTTTTTTTTCTTTAATTTTTTTTTTTTTAATTTTCATCTTAAACACCTAAATTACGGGAAAATACACAACAACAATACATATTTAAAGTCATTCCAAGAGTTTTTAGTTTCTTACTATTTTTTAGGATTTTCTTTCAAATGTTGTGTGTTAGACTTGGCACACTTTGAGGAAACGCCTACAAAAAAGTAATGAAAATATCGCCTTAGCATTTCAGATACATGATATTCAATATGTTTTTAATGAAATTAATAAATTTCATCATGAGCGGAAAACATGAAATTCAGTATTAATTTCAACTTTTCAACCACTGTGCGGCCCAGCTCACATTATTAAAAAAGTAAGTTGTTTTAATTTTTTTTTTATTTTTAATTCTGAAAAAGTCAAGTTTAAAAATTTACTTTTACTATAAATGATATTTATTGTAATTTTGTGTTAAATAATAACAAAATAGATTGCATATATTGATCTTGGTTTTAAACTTTGTTAAAAATAAAAGAAAAATCGTAAATTTTTTACCGGTGCCAATGTCCGACAACAGACATGTAACTAAAATATTAAATTAAATTAAATTATTTTTTTTTTTTTTATTAATTAATAATCATATAATTACAAATTATATACTATTACCCTAACCGAGCACTAGCTACTATGGCCTTCGGCGCGTTGTAGCGAAAACAGACCAGTGCCTCTGGTGGGAATCGAACCCACGACCCCCGCACTGATAAGCCAGCACGCTACCAACTAGCCTACCGGGGCGCACATTAAAAATTAAATTAAAAATAAACTATTTTTATGAAAATATATACTTTTTGGAAATAAGGAACATTTTTAAAGTCTGGTAGCGACCCTAATTTTTTTTTGAAAAATTTGAAAATTTAGAATTTTCTTTTTCAGGAATCTTAATCTAACCCAGGGATGTCCTGTCAAAAACTTGACGTTTTTAAAAATAAGAAGCAGCCCAACGTTCAACATTTCCATACATGTTCATATGTCTACATTAACGAAAATTCAGGTAATATTTACATGTATGACCACATATAGGAGTTCATGAGCATATACGAATCCTGGATATGTATGACCTCGGTATATGGATATCTATGACTTCGAATGGCTTTATATATGAGCACGAATGAGTTAATACATGTTCATAAATGGATGCATATACATATGTTGATTTTTAGCCGTGTAATTAAAATCTTTACAGTATTGAAATCGAAAGTGTTTTTAAAATAAGTTATATAAAGACTTAAAAAATATTTACTTCTGTTTAAATAAGGAAGGAACGTTCACTTACAAACCGTTATCAAAATCACTGAAATCGCATCCAGCTCTCCCCTAATTTAACCTTTAACGAGTAAAAACGTTTACATATAATCATGTAGTATTTTATATTAATATATATGTTATTGCATGCTAGTATACATATGCAAATGCTTATGTTTATATAACATTTTTTGTCTCTAAATTTTTTTTATATATAAAATCACATATAATTACATCTTATTACGTATCGACCAATATATAATCGTATATGACATATAAAATTATATGTAATTAATCTAATTAGGTACGAAAATGAATTAGATATAACACAAATCAAATTCGTATATAATAACATATCGCACACCTAATTCAAAAGTGACTCAACTCAAAATTTTAATTTTTCGGGTTTCTATGCTTAAACTATGCACAATACACTTGCTTATCTATAAAAAAAATATCAGTATATTTTGTTGTTGTTTCGATTTCTGAAAAATGTAAAATTTTGAGTTGAGTCACTTTTGAACTAGGTGTGCGATATAGTGCCATATTCAAGAAATTTATTACACTTTCGATAAAACGATGTCTTAATTCATAGTCATATATCGTTCCATACCAGAGAAATCTAGTTCTTCTATTGGATACAACTACACTTAGAATACTATGTAGGTAAAGACCACTGCAAATGCAGTAAAAAACAAATGAAATTTCACTTAAAGAAAGAACGACTTACATTTCAGTAAATTCAACTAACATTGTCATTTGTTTTTTACTGTTCAAAAAATGACTGACAATTTTAGGAAAAATGAACCACGTGTTAGTAAAAAAATAAACAAACATTTAATTTTTTTAAATAACAAAAAACGATTGTAAAAAATTAATGTAAAATCATAAAACAGTCATTTGATGTGGTTTGTTTTTTTAAATGAACTATAAGGTTAGTAAAAAATTTAATTTGTTCTACAAATGACTGACATTTACATTAAAAATGAAGAAACTGCATTACAACCCAAACAACTACATATTTTTAAAAGCAGAAGTTCCCTGAGTATATTTATATATAAAAAAATTGTTTTTACTCTGGCTTAAATACTATTTTTTTTACTGGTTTATTAGTTTTTTGTTTTTGTATACATACAGATTATTTTAATCTTATTTTTAGTTTATAACGAGCTTTTTTTTAAGTTTTCTCATAACTAATTCAATAATACTCATCGTTTGAGCACTATTAATTATTGTAACAATATACATTTAACAAATGTCAAATTTTTTTACAACTTATATTTTAATTTTTTGTGATAATGTTGTAATTGTTTAATTTTAAATACTTTTTTATAAACATAATTTTATATAACACTATTTTTCCTTGTTCTGTTGTCCTGTTGTGGGACACCTAATGTGCATTAAAACTTAAAAAAGATTTATGGCGTAACTTTTTTGAAACCCCCAAAAAAGTAGTATGTTTCTTAATATATTGTTATGGACTTAAGGGCATTACTAGCTTCAGATTTTTTTTTTTTTTAATATTGTTTGTTTCATATTTTGAAGTTTGTTCTATATGCTATGAAAATTGTGGAGAAAAAATCGCAGAAATAGTAAACCCTTTAACGGATATGATATGATGATTAATAATTGTATCAAATTGTGTATATTTTCATACAATCACATAGAAAAATGTAGCAGTTGGTGTAATTTTACTGGACTAAAACAGGGATCTAATTATATTTATATGTACCAGTTTACAGGTCAAAATCCGGATGCAATAATATCTGGATTTTATATAATTACATCTATTTCTATAAGTTAAACTAATGCAATTTGATACAAAACTGATACAATCTAATACAACTCTATCGGGCCATAATTCGGATAAAATTCCACTGGACATTTATTTAATAGCATTAGATTAGATCTAACCAGATACATTTATATGGGCCCATATTTCTGATGAAATTTAATAAAATTATATATAGCGTCACTTATAAATTGATATAACTACACTCAAAAAAATAAGTCAGTAGAAAAGTTAGTAAAACGTCTTGTATATCAGGTATAGTCTGTTTCAGCAAATTTTTTGCTAAAATTATGTTTTCAGCTAAATTTTTGGTTATACTTATTTAGCACTTAACTGTTTTGAACAATGTTTTACTAATATTTTACTAATGTTTTACTAATTTATTTTGCCAACAAAATTGTGCTGATAAGTACATTAATTAATCAGCTCGCTGATTTTCACAAAACGATTTAGCTGACATTAGCACTTTTTTTGGAAGCACTCTCCAGACTAAAATTTTGTTGACTCAGCAAAATTTTTTGCTGATTTTACTAACTTTCTGCTGACTTTAATAAAGCTCCATATTAATTGTTCCAATCGGGTTGCTGTAATAACACTGTCACCAATTGTATTCTGAATGAAACTAAAGGAAAATTAAAATAAACTATCTAAATGAAGAACAATTTCAAAAAAGATTTTGATGATCTTTACTTAAAATACACTCAAAAAATCGCTTGAGTCAATGAAAATGTAAAATTTAAATATCTTTTTAATTTGACCTAACCCATTGATTAAAACGGAGTATACCACTGGATTTTACGCCGCAAAATTAAGTTTACGTGTCCCGGGGTGTTGGTGTGTAATTTTCACATACTCACTGTGTAATTATAGCAAAATTAACCCTGCATTACTATCGTCTGGGTGTAATCCACCCATAAGGCTGAATTTTAGCTTTTTTCAAGAGAGATGTACATTAATAAAATATTATTTAAAATAAATGAATTGGCAAACTTATAAAAGTAATTTTTTTTTCTGTATTTTGGAGTTCATTATTGAAAAAAAAATATTATTTGCATAATTGAATTTAACTGATATGAATGACAGATACTAATAAGTAGGGGTGGATTACACCCAACGATAGTAATGGCGTAAGTTGAATAACGATAGTACTGCAGGGTTAATATTAATTTACATTTCTACAAAAAAAATCAGTTTATCATACTATATAAAAAATATTTGTTGCCTTTTTTTTTTTGTGTTTCATAACCCAGGCGCGGATCCATGGGAGGGAACATTTTTGGGACATTTTCTCCCACAAAATTTAATTTTAGTAAAAAAATGTAAATATATTAAAAAAAGTTAATCAAAAATACTCTAACTTCCCTCCCCAAAATATTTTACTGGAGCGCCTGCATCACCACAATAGGAAAACAATAATATTTGTAATGCATGCGGAAGTAAAAGTTCAATGATCGTTTGTGCTCCACAAGTGATTAGGTCAACAATAATACAAAATTGCAACAAAAAAAAAATAAAAACAATAAAAATAATAATAGCGTAAACATAACAACAACAAACGTAAATATCTATATCATAACACTAACTCGGATTCTAACCCTGCTGATCAGGAATATGAGAAAATTCTAAAAAAAAAAAAATAGAAAAACAGGTAAGATTGTTACATTAGGTTAAGTCGAACTAAATAGACTATACGTTTTCTTTTGTGATGGAACATCTTTTGAAATATTACTTTAATCGATTAAAGATTACAATATGTCAATTTAATATTTAAATCATAGAAATTTTCGTATAAAAAAAATTAAATTCTTTTTTTTTTTTTTAAATATCTCTGAAAAACATGTTTCCTATATCGTTGGACGTGATTGGCATCACTGTTCTGAAAATGTCAAAAAGTCCTAAAATTTTAGCTTTGATATTTCTATTCGATTTTTATAGTAAAAAAAATGTATATCGATACGTGTGATTATTGTTATTTGCCTGCTGCTTTATTGTTATTTCTTAGAATACATAAATTTTTAAAAATATTTTAACGAAATTGTGAAGTTTACATCCCGCATCGAACTCAACTGTGTTCTAATGTGATTGGTGTAAATGAAAATGTGGTTACTGCTCGTAGGCTTCCAAACGAAAATACGTACTTATTTTCATTACAATCCACTTTCCAAGCCGCCTATGTTTTAGCTGCCAAGGAAAAAGTTAAAAATAAAGATATATTTATACAAAGGGATTATACAAATAATGAACAAATTGTTCGATATAAGCTAAGAAAACTAAATAGATATATTTTGAAGCTTAAAAATAACTTCAAGGTCAGAATGGTTGAACTTTGCACTTTTATAAACGACAAGAAATACTCATGGACGATGAATAAAGTTGTTGCATACCCTAATGCCGATGCAAATACTTAAGAAATCTGTTATCGGATCCAAGTTACCCTATTGATGTCATTGTCGGAGATGGGTACCCTGCTGATGGTATCAAATCAAAAATCTCCTAAAAATACCAAACCGACTTTTGAATTTTTTTTTTTGTTTTTTATTAATTAATAATCATATAATTACAAATTATATCCTATTACCCTAACCGAGCACTAGCTACTATGGCCTTCGGCGCGTTGTAGCGAAAACATACCAGTGCCTCTGGTGGGAATCGAACCCACGACCCCCTCACTGATAAGCCAGCACGCTACCAACTAGCCTACCGGGGCGCACTAATCCAAACCGACATTTGAATTTAAATTGTTTACTATGCTGAAATAGTCGATTTTGTTATACGATATATAGAAACAATTACTTGCTATTCTTTTCTTTCCTTTTACAAAATATATACACAATATCACAAAAAGTATTTTTTTCACTTTTAAAAAATTATTGTATTCACTTGATTGAAGCTAAAAAAAGCTAAATTGACTGTTTGAATTATTTAAAGTTGAAAAAAGAAAACTGAAATTAATAAATCTATATCAAATTTTTGAATTGAAACATGAAATTTAAGATCTAATGAAACGAATATTATTGCTAACTTTAAATTAACACAAATTTTAATATTATTATTATTATTTTTTTAAAATTATGTTTTTACAAAAACTATTAAATTCTTTAAAGAATTTGTAATCAGCTATAAAATTGCACAATCTGGCTTACAACAATAAGTTATGCCATACATAGATATAGTTTTTTTATATATGATATGTTAACGAACGAACAAATTTGCACATAACGAACAAGTTTTCAATTTATTTTTGATCAATGGAGATAATCTTTAACTTCGAGCTCATATATTAGTTCTCATTTAGTGGGAAAACTAGGTTATACAGGGTGTCTGGTGGCAAATTTATATTTTTAAATACGATTATTTCAAAAAGTAATAAACGGTGCGGAGGGAGGGTGGCGCCGTTGGAATTATCGATTGTGCGGATTTGTCAGTCACGATTTCGCAGTGGTCGAGTGAGCATCGCGCGTTCGCTGTGGACACCTTTTTTAAGAGTTCGGTATTTGGCGAATACGTGATGGACCGAGTGGATCCCATGGATTTTTTTTATGGGGCTACCTCAAAGAGAGGGTTTATAATGACAATCCCCAATCTATTGTGGCTTTAAAGGCAAATATTCGTCGAGAAATCAGCTCAATTGAACCAATTTACTGCATATTAAGTTTGAAAATATAAATCTGCTACCAGACACCCTGTATGAATGTTTGATGTCTTGCATGAGATTGTCACTTCTTTCAAAATGTGTTCTGATGATGGGAACCTAGAAAATTCCCGAAATAGATCTATCAACACATTCCTCAAAGTGGTCAATTAATAAATTTGAAAACAAAAACTCAACAGATTATTTGTTAGGACAATATCCTAATAAAGAAATATAGAGTATGGCCTCGTACTTGAATAATTTTCATTTTGATAATATGTTAATATTAAAAATGTATTTAATATGTCTACACTCACAATATTTTTTCTGTAAATACTACTATACACTACTTACTTTTCGTTTAAAACAATTATATTTTTTAGTTTATTTTCAACAGTTAAAAAATTAGTTGACAAAATCGATCAGAACAAAAGATGGTTTTAGTTTATTTCAATACTCAATATAATATAACAACTTTTTGTTTTAAATAGAAAATTTTAACTGAATATTTTAACTATTACGGAAATTCCGTTGTTTGTATATTTTGTTTATTGAATAACAGACAGAAAGTTAAAAAATATATTTCTTTGGTAATTTAACTGTATATTCCTATGGAAACAACTTTACCGATTAAATTTGTAAATAACTGTTGAACTTTTCTGTATAAGTTCTTGTGAGTGCACGAACTAAATAAAAAAATAAAATATACCGTTGGACGCGCCTTAAAAAAACAAGTCATATGATACTAATATTGTGTACGTTGTATTAAGTTAAAGTAGTAAATTTGGTGGAAAACTAAAAAATATAATTTTTTTAGAAACGGTCCAGCTCACGTGATCTCATTGTAAGAAACGAAATATTTTGGGAATCTTTATAAAACAAAGCAAGGATCTGTTTGAAAGGTGGACAAAAACAATTTTACATTCTCCATGAAAGGTGAGTTGGTTTAATGATCATATATAAGCAAATATATGATAAGCAAATATTTATACAGTTGCAGCCAAAACGCATCATTGTTAAAGCTCATTTTCACATCTCTTTTCCACAGTGTAAATATACACATTTTGTTTAGTGTTTTAATATCGAATATAATAAGAAAACTCGTTAAAACATGCTTTCGTATTCATACAACAATCTTACAATTGTTTAACTTTTAACACTTGAGGGAACAACTGTTAAAAAGTGCCAAACTTCAAAAGTCTATAAAATTTAAATTTGAGCTAAATTTTTAATGAAAATATTAATTTTCATTTTCCGTTGAACTCGTTCCGGATACAATTTTTATTGCACAGTGTAATCAACGTTTAATACACGAAAAATTTCGTTGAAACTTTTTTTTATTCTAGATTAGATCAGAAGGCACTATGCACCGCGACCAATGTAGGTCTTTTGTGCTGCCTAAGATTACCTACAGATTCAAGCTACCTATAAAGCCAATTATCCTATTAGGCAAAATGTTCGCGATGTCGGAAGGCGAAATGAAGCGATCACCTAGAAACCTAAGTCTCCTATCACAAAGCCTGGGACATTCGCAGAGAACATGTTCCGAGGTCTCAGACACCATCTCGCAAAACCTACACAAATCCGTGTCCGATTGACCCTTCTTGTGCAGATGGTATTTGAGATTACAGTGCCCAGTTAAGTACGACGCCAGGGTCCTCAAACCCCCCCTTTCAAGCGACAAGAGTCGCCTCGACGCCCTACTGGAAAAAGAGATCAATCTTTTAGCCTGGCGCTGACCAGGAGAGTTTTCCCAGTAACCAGAGAATTCAGACTCTCTCCATGCCCTGAGCCTTTCCCTAACATACCCCGCAGGTATTCCACAGAATGGTTCAGGACCAATAAAGGGCCTTCGGGCCCCGCGGTTGGCAAGACAATCTGCCCTCTCGTTGCCCTCATGCCCCTCATGACCAGGAATCCACCCCAAGGTTAGAGAGTTGCCCCTACCTAGCCTATTGAGAGTCTGAATGCATTCCATGACCAACCCAGACGACACCTTATAAGCCATTAAGGCCCTCAGTGCAGCCTGACTGTCAAAAAGAATGTAGATGCGAGATCTGAGCGTTCTCCTTCGCAGGCATTCCCCTGCATAGACACAGATGGCCCAAATCTCCGCCTGAAAAATGAACGGATATTTTCCCATAGGTAAAGCACGTTGGAAGCCTGGTCCAAAGACGCCAGCACCCGTGTTCCCATTCGACTGCTTAGAGCCATCAGTGAACCACAACTGAGAACCACCTTCCGGTTCTCTGTCAAACAACAACACATCAAAATATATATCAAAGATCCACTCCGGTGATACTGTGTCCGCAACCTTAGAAATCGGGTCATCATGTGACCCCTTAGGTCGCCCCCCCTCATGCCACCGAATTCACTAAGTCTAGAGGAACCCATAGTGGCAACCTCCATTACAGAAATATGCAATGGCGGGATCCCCAGCTTAACCCCTAAGGCATCCGTCGGGCAAATTCCGCCGGCCCCTGTATGCCAACACACGCAAGACGGTAGATTCTCGTAAGAACATCCCTTGCCTTACTCTGCTCAACTTTTGGCCACCATGCAAGGGCAGCATAGGTGATCATCGGTTTAACAATAGTATTAAACGACCAGTAGACCATTTGTGGCCTTAGGCCCCATGTTTTCTTATTCTAAATTATTATTTTGTTTAAATTTTACTAAAACGACTTCGACTCTATTTTCCTTTTTTAATTAAAATTAATAAATTTTAAAATGCATGAGAGGTATCATCGATATTGAACCATTTTCTCTGATCACTGGGTTTTTAGATAAATTTTAACATTTTTCGGCTACTATCGCGGAATCTAGACGATAAAACGATATTTAAAAAACGTCATGGTTGTTTGTTTTTCATTCCGATTATATGATTTTATTACAAATCGAAGTAAGATCATTAAAGGGTTAATGTAACTTTTATTGTTAAATAAAAATCACATATTGTATTAAAATACCAAATTAAGAGTTAAATGGGTACATATACGTATACTTAATATATAATTAAGTATACGCACTAGTATTCATACTATACAATAATTCATATTACTCATACGCTTGTTCTCTTATGTATATTACACATAACGTTGCCATTTTGAGATTTCAGTGCAGAAATTAATAAAAAAAAAACATTTTTTTTTAACTTAATGATGGAGTGATCAGCTTTGGAACAGCCAATTTTAATCCTTCCACTTGTTTCAATTCAAAATTACCGACAATTTTTTCAAGTTCTTTTAACAGTAATATGACTACTTTTAACCACTCGTTGAGAAATGGCGGATCCAATTTAACATATGAAGTCTTAAACACTATTTGGGTTCTCTTTGAACTAATTATTCTTGTTGGCCTCCCAACGCTATTATTCCCATATCGATGAAACTCTATTATGTTCATAGCTGCCAGATTTGACGATTTATCGTCATTTTGACGACTCTTGCTCAAAAATTGCCAAATGAGGATGTTTAGTCCCAAAACGATGATTTTTTTAAATTAAAGAAAATCTTGTAATTTTAAAAAAATTTCCACGACTTTTGTGGAAAATGATTGGGCGAACTAAATAAAAATTATTCGTTCAGAACATCAAAGGAATTAATTACTCATATATAGGGTCCGAAAAAATTAACATCTATCAGTTTTTACTTTTTTTTTTATTTTGGACTGTGCACTGTCCAAAATAAAAAAGAACGTAACGTAAGAACGTTCTTCATAAAGTTGAATAATTTTTTAGTATTTCATGAGTCTTAAAAAGTTATCACTCTCCTGGAGACAACTTCTTAAATTGTTGCGATAATTTTTACATTGAGTTTTTAAGCTTCATATTTCATTTCATTTATTAATTCAAAAACCAAGCCCATAGGGCCAAATATGGTTCGTATTCAACAATAAATTTTTACAAAAAATAAAAAAATAAATTTATAATTTAAAGGAATGCCTAAAATAAATAAAATTATAACTAAAGTTTAACGGTCCAAAATGTAGCAATAAGATTATCAAAATAAGTAGACGATTAAAAAATAAAAAATATATGAAAAATGATCGTAAATTATCAAAATTATAGTGAGTGATTAAAAAACTGCCTTAGTTTGCGTTTAAACGTAGCACTTGCAACAACAAAGTTTTTAAGAGATCTAGGTAATGAATTCCAGACTCTAGTTATCCTCACATTAAAGGATCTCTCGAAAATAGAAGAGTTTATACGTTGAAAAACTATCTGAGGGTTTCTACTCGATCTTGTAAATCTAAAGTTGTCAACAATGTAACCAGGACAGTTCGCTCTAATTAGCTTGTAAAACAATAACAAGATTCTCAGTTTTATAAAATTCTCAAAAGAAAAACCAAGAAAATCCAACACAAACGGAGAGACATGTTCTCTTATCCTCAATCTGTAAACATATCTCACTATACGGTTAACTGTAAGATGAAGACGTCTAAGAATATTACTGCTAGTACCCGTAAATACCTCCAAAGCATAAATTAACTGGGGCATAAGAAGAGCACTAGCTACACGTTTCCTTACATGTAGAGGCAAACAAAGATCAAGAGACCATAATCGTCTCAACGTAGCATTCACTCGAGCACACACGTAATCAACGTGTTTCGAAAAACGTAACTTATCATCTACAAGAACGCCCAAACACTTCATTTCCGAAACAAAGTTGATACTAACACCTCTCAATGATACACTTAAATCACGGGAATCAAAACCGAAGCACATAGCCTTTGTTTTGCTAGGATTTATGTCTAACCCATTTGTGTCCATCCACCGTGCAATCTGAACAAGGTAAAATCCTATGTTTGCCTCCAAAACATCAAAGAATTGTCTTTCTCCAGAAAATAAAATCTGTACATCATCTGCATATACAAAAGTTTCAAAACAGTTATTATCTATTACATCAATAAAATCATTCAAATAAATCATAAATAAAATAGGACCAATTACCGATCCCTGCGGAACACCACTGGTAACCTCCAAAGTACAAGAGTTCCTATCTCCAATCGAGACGAACTGCGACCTATTTT